>JAKOGI010002076.1:0-145775 GCA_029747015.1 Carnegiea gigantea
ATTGGTTAGTGAAATAAGCTAATTCGTAAACCTGTGCTGTTTTGGAGTCCAATCTGCACGGTTTTGGGAATCAAGCTGATTCAAGGGGAAAATGACGTCCAATTGCTATGATTCAAAAAGGAGGGTAATCTAGACATCTTGAGATTTCCATCCATGTAAGAAATGTAGCAATTAGTCATAATTTGAGGTGTCAAACATGCGTTGCAAGTGGAGGCAGAAACCGGCTGCTTGACACCCGGTTGCTTAGCCTGGTGGTTTTCCTCCTTCAAGGGGTTTGCTTAAGGTGGAAGGCTTCCAAGCAGGTCATTGTGAGCTGCTTGATTAAGCACCACTCAGCTACTTGAGAGAGAGACACGTGGAGCTAGTGAAACGCCACCATTTTGCAAGCTCTCATTCGACCACTCAAGCATGACATGGCACAAATGCAATTTTCAGTCCTTTTGAGGTGGCAGCCATGCTCTCTTACCTTCCTTGAAGGGAAATTGAGTCAACAAGGTTTCTTAATACTTAGGAAAGATTTTAAGAAGGAAATCTTGTGTTTTGTAGCTTAAACTTTCAGCTTATGTATGTTTTAGCTTAAACCGTGTATTACTAGGCATAGGATTAGTTTAATGACTTTCCTTGCCTAGAAGGAAAGCTCTTTTCATGTAATCACAAGGCTATATAAGTGCCTTGGCTGCTCTTTTGTAAAAACAACAAGCTTGAGTATTAAAATTAAGAAAAGACTTTGTGTCTTGTGTTCCTCTCAAACACTTAACTTGCTTATCCTTAATTAGGCCGATTAAGGTTGTGTCCAAGTGAGTCTTAATCATTGATTAGGTGGTGTATCTGTATCCTAATCAAAGGTTAAGGGCCCTAAGCTAAGTGATTAGTGGTGTATCTTATCTAATCACAAGGCTTAGAACTATCCATATTCCATTGAATTCACTTAAAGTTCATGAAGTTAGCTTTGGGTTCCTTAAACCAAAGCTCTCCTTTTTTTCATGTTCTAATCAGTGAACTTCATTCCTCTCTTCTTTTTTTTCTTTTCATATTCATTTCAAGCTTAATCAAGGCCAAGAATTCTTGCTTTGATTCATTTTTGAGCCCAAACACAAAAGCCATCTCAAAAACCGTGAAAATCACAAACTAGGCGTGCTTAGGCAGCAAGTTGGCACGGTGCCCCCGTGCCTTGAAGCACGATCGTGCCACCCCTGGTTCGAGAGTTTCCCACTTGTTTTGGTTGTGTTCCTGTTGTAAGTTTGCTTGGGTTGTTCCTACCCTTGAGACTTACATCAGTACGATTGAAAACTAATGCTTGGACCTGAAAGTAGACATCATGAGGATTCCAAAAATGTATAATTCCAAGACTTAAGCCATCATATAGCTTGAGTTATGAAGAAACCAAAACCGTGCATAATCTGGTCCTGCTGGGCAGTTTGGACACCTTAGGTTTAATTGCTAATTTGAATGGGCAAATGAAGTCCAAATTGGATGAAACCTGTTTTGCTGTAAAGCTGACTTCTTGAACTTCAAATCCATAGAAAAATATTAGACTTAAACCTTGAGGATGCTTGATGAATTAAGCACACAAAAGTGGGTTAGCTGTTGGATTTGACCCTTGCCCTGCAGTTTCAATGTTTAATCAAAACTTGGATGATTTATTCATCCTTAAACCAGCATAATAAGATTACCTAATTGATTTGATTCCTTTTTAACAAAAGGGATGGAGGGATTTCGATCATACTCCCCTTGTTAAAAATGATTTGCCCTCAAATCATAGTAGGTAATGAACTCCTCTTTTGCTTCCATTCTGGTTGAAATAAAATCAACCATGAAAACAAGTCTCTTTTGAACTTAGAGACTCTTTTCTTTACCTTCCCCTTGTTGATTGGAATGGTGGGCGTAGGGGACTCCTTGAACATGATTGGAACCACTTTCCCACATGCTCTTAATCCAGGATTAGGAACTGTAAGGAATGATTCTGAATTGAATTGACAGAAGGTTCGTTTGAGTGCTTTGGGTGTGGGTGGAATGGGGGAAAAAGGTTGATGGTTCACCAAAGGTCATGAAAAGAATACTTCGATTCTCTTTGTATTTTGGTGGGTGGTAAGTGTCTAAGGTGAGCATTTCACCTTCATCCGCCTCAATCACTATCTCCTCGAGATCATCTTTTTTATCCCCTTTCTTTTCCTCTTCTATTTCGACCTCCTCAGTTGCCTTCCATTCAGCCAAGGTAACATACCTTCGGTTTGTACAATCTGATGCTAAGTGACCAAAGCCTTGGCACTTAAAACACCTTGGGATGTTTTTAGGAAGGGGTTTTAGTATGAGTTGTGAGGATTGGCCCTTTTGTGGAGTTTGGTTCTTTTGTGAAGAAGGGGAAAGGGATGCCATGGGTTTAGGAGCATAAGAAGAACTCCCCTTGTTTAAGGTTTGTTCATATGGTGAGGGATTTGGATTTTCATGCCGTGAGGGCGGTTTGTTTTTCTTTTGCTGCTCAACCTTGTGAGCTAGCATACATACTTCATCAAAACAAGTGTAAGCTTGTAAATCAACAATATTAGCATACCTAGGATCAAGACCTCCCAAGTATCTAACAATTGTTTGCTCTTCAGGTTCATGCAAATCACACTTAATGACAAGCTTTTCAAACTCACGAGTGTATTCTTCTACACTCAAATTACCTTGGTTCAAATGGTGGAGTTGTAAGTAACAATCTTGAACATATGTAGAGGGAAGAAATCTAGCCTTGAGCTTTGATTTCATCTTCTCCCAAGTTCTGATTTTGGACTTCCTTTCTCTTACTCTTTTGCCACACAAGTTAGTCCACCAAAGAGAAGCATACTTACGAAGCCTTAAAGCAATCAGCTTCACCTTCTTGTCTTCTGGGATGTCCTTGTACTCAAAAACTCTTTCAACTGTGTGTAACCAATCCAAAAAACCTTCAGGATCAAGCTTGCCTTCAAATTCTGGAATTTCAACCTTGAAATCATTTGCACTAGCTTGATTCTGTGAGTCTTGTCTAGTCATTCTCAATGGTTCATCTTCACTAGATGAATCAAGAGTATGGCTAAACACTTGTTCTTGCCTACATGGTTCGGATTGGATGGGTTCTTCACACGCCTTTTGCTTTTGCTTCATGTAGTTTCCAAGTTGTTTTCTCAAGTACTCATTTCGAGCCTTGAGTTCTTGATTACTCACACTTATTTCTTGCATTTGCTTGGAAAGAACCTCAAGCTTCTCTTCCACAGACATGCTAGTACTCATTGTGATCGCAGGAAGGAACGGTTTATGCTTGACTGTGTTTGGATTGAGTTTGGGAGCGTGGGGTTCAGACAAGGATCTGAACTTGCTCTGATACCAAATATGATGTACCTGCCGATGGTCTAGGCTAATACTCAAATTAAGAGTGAAAGCTTACAAACCAAAGGTAGATACAATCAAAGGAAAACTAAGGAAAGTGGCACATAATATGTTGGTTGTGAGGCAACAAACATGTGAGGGAGGAATGGAACTTAGAATCAAGGGATTCTAAGTGAAAATCAAAGGAATTTTGATGTACTTTGATGTATATCTCAAAGGGTGAATGGAACCAAGTTACAAGCTACCAAGAATATGAAGCAATTAAGTGACAACCACACGGATTAGGTGTGGCACGGTCGTGCCACTTTTCTGGTTTGTGACACCATGTTTCTCACTTTTGCACGGTTGAGTATGGTTTGAGGTTTGTGATGGAAGCTAGACTATTAGAGGTAGTCTAAGCCTTGAATAAGCATGGGAATGGATATGTGAATGGCTTGTGTTTGGGAGAAAGTGGAAGGGTATCAAAGATAAGATTTACTAACTCAAGATTAAGCTAGCAAACTATCCTTAATTCTCTTTGAATACTTGAAGATTATCAAGGTAGATGGATAGTTCTAAACTCAATGTTTGGATACACAAACACCACCAAACTCGAGTTTAGGGCCCTTAAACTATGATTAAGATACAGATATCACCACTTAATCAAGTTTAAGACTTCACTTGAACCCCACCTTAATCGGCCAAAATTAAGGATAAGCAAGCTAAGTGTTTGGAGTGTGCCTAAGCACCGAAAGCACAATGCTCTCAACTTTGAGTTTGATTCAAATCTGGTATATGTTACAAGGGGGCGTGCAAGCTCTTTAAATAGAGCTAAGCTAGCAAGCAAGCACACACACAAGAACCTTGACCTTTCCCTCCTAGTGAGGAAAGGTATTAAGAACTAATACAAGCTGATTTGTGCTAAACTAGATTACAAGCTTCCTTAAACTATTCTAATATATCTTAAACATAAAGTAAAACATTACTAATGTTCATTATACATCAATCTACTCTTAAACTAAGCTTAATACATGCTGAGATTTTACTGAGCTCCCATTGGTTAGCCGTAAAGTAGCCCTTGCCTTTTGTCTAGCCACTAGTATGCAAGAGACACTCTTTTTGCTGCTTGTTCCTCATTGGTCCGACCTTCCCAAGGTCTTGCAGCCCATCATTGATGCCTAAGGATGTGTACCAAGCTTTGAAGAGTGTGCCAAATCTGCTGAGTTGAAGGAAACCCACCGGTGAAGGCAAAAATAAACCGGGACAGCAAACCGGGTTCAAGGATAGTTTCTGGCCGGTTTTAGGACTAGGATTAGGCTTAGCAAAAGTGATGATGATTCGGTTTTCAGGCCATGGGGGGTCACTTTGGGATGTGTATAAACCCCCCCACAAAGAAATCAAGGTTGTGACATGTTTAAGTAAGGTAATCAGACTTAAACAATTTACCGCGCAGATTAGAGCTTAATCTGACCGGTTTGGAAAAAGTCCTTGATCTCTCATCCTCTTGTGGGTACGATTGAAAACTAATGCTTGGACCTGAAAGTAGACATCATGAGGATTCCAAAAATGTATAATTCCAAGACGTAAGCCATCATATAGCTTGAGTTATGAAGTAACCAAAACCGTTCATAATCTGGTCCTGCTGGGCAGTTTGGACATCTTAGGTTTAATTGCTAATTTGAATGGGCAAATGAAGTCCAAATTGGATGAAACTTGTTTTGCTGTAAAGCTGACTTCTTGAACTTCAAATCCATAGAAAAAGATTAGACTTAAACCTTGAGGATGCTTGATGAATTAAGCACACAAAAGTGGGTTAGCTGCTGGATTTAACCCTTGCCCTGCAGTTTCAATGTTTAATCAAAACTTGGATGATTTATTCATCCTTAAACCAGCATAATAAGATTACCTAATTGATTTGATTCCTTTTTAACAAAAGGGATGGAGGGATTTCCATCACTAAGGCAAGTATTTGCTAAAGTGAATCAAGAATGCACTTGGGTAGAAAACATGAAAAGAAGATCAAGAACCAAGATAGATCAAGTGGACTAGCAAGGGTGATGATAATCCACCTTGGTTTGCAACTTGGGCAAATCTTCTTCCTTCAACTAAGTTACAGAAGTTAATCACCTTCTTAGTTGAATTAAGAAGACCTAGAGACCCACTTGAGGTTGCCAAACACCCAAGATATAACACTAGGAATTTTGAAGAGAATTTGAGAGAGTTTACAAAACTCAAAGCTGAATGCAAGTCCATCTATCCTCTTGGCAGCCCAAGGCCTCCCTTTTATAGTGGGGAAAACCTTTAACAAGCTGAAAAAAAAGGATCCAACAAGCTCTTACACGTCCAAAAGCATGGGGGGACCAAAAAGCAAAAGACAAAAGCTGAAAAGTGCTTTTTACTTTATGTCAGCAACTTTTCAGTGCACATGGGTCAACTTTAAACAGCTATAACTCCTAGGTTTCTCATCAAAATTGGCTGCAATAGGTCTTGTTGGAAAGCTCTAGAAGTCAGCTTTCACAGGGCTCAAGTTGCACGCCATTTGGAGTAGCCGTTTGGGAGATATCAGGCAAAAGGTGCAGCATGTGCAAACTGGGACAGTTTCTGCTGCTTCTAGAAAAAGGCTCCCATTGACTTATTTCCTAGATACCTAATGATGGAGACCATCGTGAGAAGCCCAAGGACCATCAAGCTCAGCCCAAGGAGGACTCACTCAAGCTTCAAGAAGTCAAGGAAGTTGCTAAACTTTGCCGGAAATTGGCGTTCATACCCGAAGAGGTAGTGCCGCCTTCATCCAGAAATTTCACGCTTTTTGTGTGCACTTTTGGCCTACCTAAAGTGGTCCCACAACTTGAGGCTCCACATGGTTTTGAATTTTAAGATTTCAGCTTTCAAATAAGCCCAAGTTTGTTTAATTTGGACATCATTTGATTAGGCAAAATATCACTCAAAGATACGTTATGCTGATCCAGTCCAGTCTGAGATAGGTGCATTGTTTGGGCCATAACTTTCAAACCGCTTATCCACATTGAGCAAATGAGCCCATTCTGGAAAATAGACTTCCAGGGCTTTCTAACAAGCCCAAGAATGCGTGATTTGGCCGAGTATTCTGGAAGTTATGCTCTGTTGAAGTTGAAGCAGTTGCAAGGATTAATGCTGGGAATATGAAGAGTCTTCGGTTACATATACTTGTGTGGCTGATATTGTGCACGTTTTAGATGCTTCTAGATTGATGTCATCAGCTGCAAAAATCCTAGAATATTCCTTGTAACCTCCCCCACCCCTTTTATGATGAGCCTTTTCATTTTTCTTAGACTTTTCATTAGCTAGTTTTAATTGTTAGGAGTTATTTGAGTCCTTTGATTGTCTTTTGCTGAGTCTATAAAAGGGGAGGGGCTTGTGAAGCTATTCACTCAGCATTGTAAGAAATTTCCAAAGCAATACAAGTACTTTGAGTGTGTTTCTCAAAAGTGCAACTAAATTCCTAGTTCTATATCTTGAATTGTGGCAAATTCAAGTGGTGTTCTAGTTTCTCTTCCTTTTCCAATTGGAGTGATTCCTTGGTTAAGACAAGAGAATTAGCCCAAGGTCAAGTCATTGAGTGGCTCCGTGAATGATTATCTCAATTACAAGATCTTGTTCTATTCCTTTTTCTTGTGTAGTGAAATTCTTCATCCATCTCATCCATCTTTCATTTCTCTTCCCAATTTGGCTTAGAGTTTGATTTGGTTCACTTGCCACCCTCGTATACATCAATTGGTATCAGAGCCAAGGTTCTTAAGTGACCCACATCACACCCACATACATCCCAAAAAGCCAAACATTAAAAAAAAAAAACAAAAAAAAACAAAAAAAAAGAGGCACAAACCGGCAAACCCAGTCTCAAAGACCAGAGAAGCAACACGGTGCCCCCGTGCCATACCACACGACCGTGCCATATTCATTTTCCAGAAATCTGCCAACCGAGATGCAGCACGGTGCCCCCGTGCCACCAAGCACGACCGTGCCACGGTAATTTTCTGCATTTCTTCAAGTCGAAGCATAGCACGGCCTGCCCGTGCCCCTTGCACGACCGTGCCACTTTCCCTGCTGCCTATTCTTCCTTCAAAGCATCTCCAACATGTCTACAAAGTCCACAAGAAGCGACCAAGCACGTGTGGAATAGTTAGAAGCTCAAGTCACTTATCTTCGAATTCAACTTGGGCAACTTTTGGAGGAAAAACGAAGGTGGGTTCATAGCCCCACTCCCTCTCATCCTCATGAACCGGTGGTCGAATTGGAAGAAGAAGTCTTTCAATCCCGAGCCAATTCTAGTGACGAAGAAGCCCCAAGGAGACGAAGGCAAGGAGGCAATATTGGTGGTGTCCGAATTGACCTCCCCGAATTTGAAGGCCAACTTGACCCGGACTTATTTCTCGATTGGTTGCACACCATTGAGAGGATCTTTGAATATGAGGACATCCCGGAGGACAAGAAGGTAAACCTCGTAGCCCTTAAACTCAGAAAATATGCTTCAATCTGGTGGGCTAACCTTGGAGCGAAAAGAGCAAGGAATGGAAAGGGAAAAATCAGAACTTGGGCCAAAATGAAAGAAAAACTCAAGGCCAAGTTTCTTCCCTCTCACTATGTGCAAGACAATCATCTCAAGCTCCATCGACTCAAGCAAGGATCCAAGAGTGTGGAAGAATACACTCGGGAGTTTGAACAACTCCTACTCAAATGCGACTTGAAAGAAGATGACTCTCAAACCATGGTAAGATACTTAACCGGACTTGATGAGTCTATTGCTCATATTGTTGAGTTGCAACCATATTCATCCCTTGATGACTTGAGTTCTCTAGCCTCCAAGGTAGAGCAACAAAAGAAATCAAAGGGAAAGAGTGTCCTTTCCAAGCCTCTCTCTCGTCCTTACCCCACACAAAAGCCTCCGTACTACCCTCCTCGTCCACAAAATTCCCCACCATCACAAACCAAAACACCACTCCAACCCCTCCAAAACCCTCCACACAAGAACCCAAATCAAAGGACAAGGTTCGTTGCTTTCGGTGCCAAGGTATGGGACACTATGCATCTGAGTGTCCAAACAGGAGGATCGTTTCCCTAGTGGAGTACCAAGAAGCATGTGATGAACATGCCTATGACGAAGAAGAAGAAGAGCACCCTGAAGAAGGAAGTTTGGAAGAAGTTGAAGAAGGCCCCGATGAAGGAGAATTGCTAGTTATCCGTCGGGCCTTGAGTGGAATTGCCACTCAAAAGGACATGGAGCAAAGAGAAGCCATTTTTCACACCAGGTGTACTGTAGGAGACAAGATTTGTTCCCTTATCATTGATGGAGGTAGTTGTGCTAACGTTGCCTCAAAGACTATGGTGGACAAACTCAAGCTGCAAGTCTCTCCTCGTCCAAATCCCTACACCATACAATGGTTGAATCAAGGCAAAGGTTTGCAAATTGCTCACCGTTGTCTTGTTTCCTTTTCAATTGGGAAAAACTATAAAGATGAGATTTGGTGTGATATAGTCCCCATGGATGCTTGCCATATATTATTGGGTAGACCATGGCTTTTGGATAGAAGTGTCATCCATGATGGCCGGATGAACACTTACTCTTTTCTCAAGGACCGTAAGAAAATCACTCTTACCCCTCTCAAAAGTCCTTCCCCCTCTCAACCAAAAGACAATCCTCATTTGGAAGTCTTCTTTACTACTCTTCTCAAATCTGAGCACCATGAGTATGATTCTTTTAAAGACTTGATACTTTTACAAGAAGAGTCTAAGCCACCATCTCCCTCACATCCACTACTCACCCCTCTCCTACAAGCCTATCACCATGTTTTTCCACAAGAGATTCCACATGGCCTTGCCCCTCCAAGATCTATCCAACACAAGATAGACCTCGTTCCCGGATCCGTACTTCCAAACAAGCCGGCATACCGGATGTCTCCAAGCGAAACACAAGAAATCCAAAGACAAGTGGATGATCTCTTGTCCAAGGGTTTAATTCGGGAAAGTCTAGGCCCATGTGCCGTGCCCGCCCTCCTTGTTCCTAAGAAGGATGGTAGCATGCGTATGTGTGTTGATAGCCGGGCAATAAACAAGATCACTATCAAGTACCGATATCCTATTCCCCGATTGGAAGATCTATTGGATGAATTACACGGAGCCGCTATCTTTTCTAAGATTGATCTTAGAAGTGGCTATTATCAGATTCGCATTTTTGAAGGGGATGAATGGAAAACCGCCTTTAAGACTAAAGGAGGTTTATATGAGTGGCTTGTAATGCCATTCGGGCTTACTAATGCCCCGACCACTTTTATGAGACTCATGAACCAAGTTCTCAAGCCCCTCATTGGAACTTGTTGATGCATATTTCCATATGCATCATTTTCATTCCTCAAGCTCAACTTCAAGGGAGGAAAAGGCCAAACAAGATCATACATGGAAACACTTATATTTGCTCCCATTATTTGAGTCCCCAGATACAGACACTTTTAGATTTTGGTTTTGGACTTCAAAGTGCCTATTCCAGGGTTTCCCAAATGGGGATCAAGACCATCATGCTCCTTGCCCGTAAACTTCACTACTCCTATTAAGCTCGAGGAAGATCACAAGCAGCCAAAGAAGTCAAGGAGATTGCGCTTATGTTCAGCAAAGCCATGGAGTTTAACCTTCTTTTCATGCTTAGTTCGTCCATGCCGAGGCCCGATTTTGTATGTCTATTGCAGCAAGAAAAGATGGGTAATTCTCATGAAATCCTTCACCTCATTCAAGCTTAAAGAGTTAGCTTTCTAATAAGACCAGCCACGCATCATTTGGAGTCCATTTCGTTGGTTATCTTTGGCCCACATCATAAAGTGCTGAAATGCAGTCCAGTTCTGAGCAGTCTGCACTCTTCAGCCCATAACTTTTAAACGGACGGTCCAAATATAGTGAAACCACTTCCATTGGAAACTAGACTCTTCAGGATTTTCAGAGAATCAAGAATCATTCAATTTGGATCACAAATCAGGGAGTTATGGCCCAATGAATCTGGCCCTGCTGTAGGTGTAAACGCGTTTGTGAGCTGAATGTGTATACATGAACCATCACGTCTTTTGGTTTGCTCAAGCTGTGTTTTTCCCTTTCTTCCAAGGCTGAAACGTGACCTTTTCAAGTCTCTCAAGTGGATAGTTGATAGGTTGTCATTGAAGTAGATAAATGGCCATGTGTATGTTGTGTCTTTTCAGTTTTCTAGTCTTTTAGGTTACATTTCAGTTTCGTGTCTTTTTGTTTTCTATCTAGTAATGAGTCTTTATGTGTTTGAGTCTTTTCATGTGTAAGGCCAGCCTATAAAAGGCCATAGTTCACGTTGTGTTAATCAAGCATTCATCAAATGGAAAGCAAAGTTCATAATTGAGTTGCATACTCTCTTCTTTCAAAAATCCCTAGTTCTATATCTTGAGAATTGGCCCTCTCAGGTGGTGTTCTAGGTCCCTTCCCTCATCTAGGTGGTGATTAACTTCTGTATCCCAGATTGAGTTAGGGGATTGCCCAAGTTATTTGGCTTGAGTGGCTCCAATTGGATGATCTCTAGTCAAGTACTTGAACTATCCTTTTCTCATTTTTACTTTGTTCTCACCCCTCAAAAAACCAAAAACACATCTTGTCTTGGTCATTTGTGCTCGCTCATACATCAATTGGTATCAGAGCCTAGGTTGCCCACTTGACAAAGCTTCCAAACCCAAACACATCCACAAATTAGCTCTATACACATCTGGTGCTACCATGAGTTCTAGGATGAGCATTAAAAGGTGTTCTAAGTGTCAAGGCTTTGGTCATGCACTCTCGGACTGCCCCAACAAGGAATTCATCACCTTGACCGAATGGGAAGCAGCCATGAAGGAAGAAAAAGAAGTTAGCTATCCATTTGTTTTAACTGGAGAAGGCCATTATCAAGAAAATAGTGACGTTAACTTTGATCTACCTCCCATCTTTGATTCCTATGATGAAGTAGATAATGAGATAAATTGGAGCCTACCTCCAAGATTTGATGAGCATGAACCTAGCCCCATTCAACCTTCCGAAACCCCCAAACCACAAAAAGCCTAACAAAAGATGCCTTATGAATTTTTCCCTCAAAGAACCACATTCCATAAATATGCCCTCTTGTATGAGAAGAATAAAGAACTCTTGAGTTTGAGGACAAACTCCAAACCACCCAGGGAGTATGATGCATATTTCCATATGCATCATTTTCATTCCTCAAGCTCAACTTCAAGGGAGGAAAAGGCCAAATAAGATCATACGTGGAAACACTTATATTTGGTCCCATTATTTGAGTTCCATGATACAAGACACTTTGTAGAGTTTGTTTTGAACTTCAAAGTGCCTTATTCCAAGGGGTTTCCCAAATGGAGAACAAGACCATCATGCTCCTTGCCCATGAACTCCACTACTCCTATTAAGCTCGAGGAAGATACAAGCAGCCAAAGAAGTAAAGGAGATTGCGCTTATGTTCAGCAAAGCCATGGAGTTTAACCCTCTTTTCATGCTTAGTTCGTCCATGCCGAGGCCCGAATTTGTATGTCTATTGCAGCAAGAAAAGATGGGTAATTCTCATGAAGTCCTCCACCTCATTCAAGCTTAAAGAGTTAGCTTTCTAATAAGACCAGCCACGCATCATTTGGAGTCCATTTGGTTGGTTATCTTTGGCCCACATCATAAAGTGCTGAAATGCAGTCCAGTTCTGGGCAGTCTGCACTCTTCAGCCCATAACTTTTAAACGGACGGTCCAAATATAGTGAAACCACTTCCATGGGAAACTAGACTCCTCAGGCTTTTCAGAGAATCAAGAATCATTCAATTTAGATCACAAATCAGGGAGTTATGGCCCAATGAATCTGGCCCTGCTGTAGGTGTAAACGCGTTTATGAGCTGAATGTGTATACATGAACCATCACGTCTTTTGGTTTGCTCAAGCTGCGTTTTTCCCTTTCTTCTAAGGCTGAAATGTGACCTTTCAAGTCTCTCAAGTGGATAGTTGATAGGTTGTCATTTAAGTAGATAAATGGCCATGTGTATGTTGTGTCTTTTCAGTTTTCTAGTCTTT
This sequence comes from Carnegiea gigantea, assembly GCA_029747015.1. Taxonomy (NCBI): domain Eukaryota; kingdom Viridiplantae; phylum Streptophyta; class Magnoliopsida; order Caryophyllales; family Cactaceae; genus Carnegiea; species Carnegiea gigantea. The sequence goes on from JAKOGI010002076.1 coordinate 12,407, forward strand.
TAGGTTACATTTCAGTTTCGTGTCTTTTTGTTTTCTATCTAGTAATGAGTCTTTATGTGTTTGAGTCTTTTCATGTGTAAGGCCAGCCTATAAAAGGCCATAGTTCACGTTGTGTTAATGAAGCATTCATCAAATGAAAAGCAAAGTATCATATTTGCGTTTGCATCTCTCTTCTTTCAAAAATTCCTAGTTTCTATCTCTTGAGAATTGGCCCTGCTCAGGTGGTGTTTTCTAGGTCCCTTCCCTCTCTAGGTGGTTGATTAACTTCTGTAATCCTAGAATTGAGTTAGGGATTGCCCAAGTTATTTTGGCTTGAGTGGCTCCAATTGGATTTCTCTACGTTCAATACTTGACTATCCTTTCCTCATTTTTGGTACTATTGTGTGTTTTCTCATCCCCTCAAAAAACCAACACATCTTGTCTTGGTCAATTGAGTGCGCATATACATCAATTGGTATCAGAGCCTAGGTTGCCTACTTGACCAAGCTTCGAAACCCAAACACATCCATAAATCAGCCCCATACACATCAAGTCCTACCATGAGTTCTAGCATGAGCATTAAAAGGTGTTCTAAGTGTCAAGGCTTTGGTCATGCACCCTCGGACTGCCCCAACAAGGAATTCATCTCTTTGACCGAATGGGAAGCAGCCATGAAGGAAGAAAAAGAAATTAACTATCCATTTGTCTTAAATGGAGAAGGCCATTATCAAGAAAATAGTGACGTTAACTTTGATCTATCTCCCATCTTTGATGCCTATGATGAAGTAGATAATGAGATAAATTGGAGCCTACCTTCAAGATTTGATGAGCATGAACCTAGCCCCATTAAACCTTCCCAAACCCCCAAACCACAAAAAGCCTTACAAAAGATGCCTTATGAATTTTTCCCTCAAAGAACCACATTCCATAAATATGCCCTCTTGTATGAGAAGAATAAAGAACTCTTGAGTTTGAGGACAAACTCCAAACCACCCGGGGAGTATGATGCATATTTCCATATGCATCATTTTCATTCCTCAAGCTCAACTTCAAGGGAGGAAAAGGCCAAACAAGATCATACGTGGAAACACTTATATTTGGTCCCATTATTTGAGTTCCATGATACAAGACACTTTGTAGAGTTTGTTTTGAACTTCAAAGTGCCTTATTCCAAGGGGTTTCCCAAATGGGGATCAAGACCATCATGCTCCTTGCCCGTAAACTCCACTACTCCTATTAAGCTCGAGGAAGATCACAAGCAGCCAAAGAAGTCAAGGAGATTGCGCTTATGTTCAGCAAAGCCATGGAGTTTAACCCTCTTTTCATGCTTAGTTCGTCCATGCCGAGGCCCGATTTTGTATGTCTATTGCAGCAAGAAAAGATGGGTAATTCTCATGAAGTCCTCCACCTCATTCAAGCTTAAAGAGTTAGCTTTCTAATAAGACCAGCCACGCATCATTTGGAGTCCATTTGGTTGGTTATCTTTGGCCCACATCATAAAGTGCTGAAATGCAGTCCAGTTCTGAGCAGTCTGCACTCTTCAGCCCATAACTTTTAAACGGACGGTCCAAATATAGTGAAACCACTTCCATTGGAAACTAGACTCTTCAGGCTTTTCAGAGAATCAAGAATCATTCAATTTGGATCACAAATCAGGGAGTTATGGCCCAATGAATCTGGCCCTGCTGTAGGTGTAAACGCGTTTATGAGCTGAATGTGTATACATGAACCATCACGTCTTTTGGTTTGCTCAAGCTGCGTTTTTCCCTTTCTTCCAAGGCTGAAACGTGACCTTTTCAAGTCTCTCAAGTGGATAGTTGATAGGTTGTCATTTAAGTAGATAAATGGCCATGTGTATGTTGTGTCTTTTCGGTTTTCTAGTCTTTTAGGTTACATTTCAGTTTCGTGTCTTTTTGTTTTCTATCTAGTAATGAGTCTTTATGTGTTTGAGTCTTTTCATGTGTAAGGCCAGCCTATAAAAGGCCATAGTTCACGTTGTGTTAATCAAGCATTCATCAAATGAAAAGCAAAGTTCAGAATTGAGTTGCATACTCTCTTCTTTCAAAAATCCCTAGTTCTATATCTTGAGAATTGGCCCTCTCAGGTGGTGTTCTAGGTCCCTTCCCTCATCTAGGTGGTGATTAACTTCTGTATCCTAGATTGAGTTAGGGGATTGCCCAAGTTATTTGGCTTGAGTGGCTCCAATTGGATTATCTCTAGTCAAGTACTTGAACTATCCTTTTCTCATTTTTACTTTGTTCTCACCCCTCAAAAAACCAAAAACACATCTTGTCTTGGTCATTTGTGCTCGCTTATACATCAATTGGTATCAGAGCCTAGGTTGCCCACTTGACCAAGCTTCCAAACCCAAACACATCCACAAATTAGCCCTATACACATCTGGTGCTACCATGAGTTCTAGGATGAGCATTAAAAGGTGTTCTAAGTGTCAAGGCTTTGGTCATGCACTCTCGGACTGCCCCAACAAGGAATTCATCACCTTGACCGAATGGGAAGCAGCCATGAAGGAAGAAAAAGAAGTTAGCTATCCATTTGTCTTAACTGGAGAAGGCCATTATCAAGAAAATAGTGACGTTAACTTTGATCTACCTCCCATCTTTGATGCCTATGATGAAGTAGATAATGAGATAAATTGGAGCCTACCTCCAAGATTTGATGAGCATGAACCTAGCCCCATTCAACCTTCCCAAACCCCCAAACCACAAAAAGCCTTACAAAAGATGCCTTATGAATTTTTCCCTCAAAGAACCACATTCCATAAATATGCCCTCTTGTATGAGAAGAATAAAGAACTCTTGAGTTTGAGGACAAACTCCAAACCACCCGGGGAGTATGATGCATATTTCCATATGCATCATTTTCATTCCTCAAGCTCAACTTCAAGGGAGGAAAAGGCCAAACAAGATCATACGTGGAAACACTTATATTTGGTCCCATTATTTGAGTTCCATGATACAAGACACTTTGTAGAGTTTGTTTTGAACTTCAAAGTGCCTTATTCCAAGGGGTTTCCCAAATGGGGATCAAGACCATCATGCTCCTTGCCCGTAAACTCCACTACTCCTATTAAGCTCGAGGAAGATCACAAGCAGCCAAAGAAGTCAAGGAGATTGCGCTTATGTTCAGCAAAGCCATGGAGTTTAACCCTCTTTTCATGCTTAGTTCGTCCATGCCGAGGCCCGATTTTGTATGTCTATTGCAGCAAGAAAAGATGGGTAATTCTCATGAAGTCCTCCACCTCATTCAAGCTTAAAGAAGTTAGCTTTCTAATAAGACCAGCCACGCATCATTTGGAGTCCATTTGGTTGGTTATCTTTGGCCCACATCATAAAATGCTGAAATGCAGTCCAGTTCTGAGCAGTCTGCACTTTTCAGCCCATAACTTTTAAACGGACGGTCCAAATATAGTGAAACCACTTCCATTGGAAACTAGACTCTTCAGGCTTTTCATAGAATCAAGAATCATTCAATTTGGATCACAAATCAGGGAGTTATGGTCTAATGAATCTGGCCCTGCTGTAGGTGTAAACGCGTTTATGAGCTGAATGTGCATACATGAACCATCACGTCTTTTGGTTTGCTCAAGCTGCGTTTTTCCCTTTCTTCCAAGGCTGAAATGTGACCTTTTCAAGTCTCTCAAGTGGATAGTTGATAGGTTGTCATTTAAGTAGATAAATGGCCATGTGTATGTTGTGTCTTTTCGGTTTTCTAGTCTTTTAGGTTACATTTCAGTTTCGTGTCTTTTTGTTTTCTATCTAGTAATGAGTCTTTATGTGTTTGAGTCTTTTCATGTGTAAGGCCAGCCTATAAAAGGCCATAGTTCACGTTGTGTTAATCAAGCATTCATCAAATGAAAAGCAAAGTTCAGAATTGAGTTGCATACTCTCTTCTTTCAAAAATCCCTAGTTCTATATCTTGAGAATTGGCCCTCTCAGGTGGTGTTCTAGGTCCCTTCCCTCATCTAGGTGGTGATTAACTTCTGTATCCCAGATTGAGTTAGGGGATTGCCCAAGTTATTTGGCTTGAGTGGCTCCAATTGGATTATCTCTAGTCAAGTACTTGAACTATCCTTTTCTCATTTTTACTTTGTTCTCACCCCTCAAAAAACCAAAAACACATCTTGTCTTGGTCATTTGTGCTCGCTCATACATCAGGCATGACTAGCCACTCATACAAGCCTCCTTTGGTCTTGAAGGCCGTCTTCCACTCATCTCCCTCTCTAATGCGGAGTTGATAGTAGCCACTTCTCAAGTCCACTTTAGAGAACACACTAGAACCATATAACTCATCAAGCATGTCTTCAAGGCGGGGAATTGGATATCTATACTTGATGGTTATTTTGTTGATTGCCCTACTATCAACACACATGCGCATGCTCCCATCTTTCTTTGGAACAAGGAGGGCCGGAACCGCACAAAGGCTCTAGCTCTCTCTAATCAACCCCTTATCCATAAGCTCATCAACTTGCCTTTTGATTTCCATGGTTTCCTTGGGGTTGGCTCGGTATGTCGGTTTATTTGGGAGGATGGAACCGGGTATGAGATCTATGTGGTGTTGGATGGTTCTTTGTGGAGGTAAGCCGGGAGGTATTTCTTCGGGAAAGACATGGCTAAAGTGTTCAAGGAGGGAAAGGGCTAGGGGGTCTGATGGGGTGGTGGTTTCGGACTCTTTAAGGGTGGCTAGGATCCACTCCCTAGAGGCTTTGAATTCATGGTGAGAAGCCGTAAGGAGAGGCTCACTCACGGTTAGAAGCATATCCGAACGGTCATGGGTTAGTTGGGGCTTGCTTTTGTGAAGTTGGGAAGGGCTTAGTGGGGCAAGGGTGATCTTTCTCCCATCCTTGTGGAAAGTGTAGGTGTTCAAGTAGCCATGATGCATGACTTTCCGGTCAAATAACCATGGTCTTCCCAACAAAAGGTGACATGCGTCCATGGGGATGATATCACACCACAACTCATCATGATAGTGCTTGCCAATGGAAAATGAAATCAAGCATCTTGAATTAACTTGCAACCCCTTACCTTGATTTAGCCATTGAATGTTGTAGGGGTGAGGATGAGCCGAAGCTTGAAGGCCAAGCTTCTCCACCATGGTTGAGGATGCTACATTTGCACAACTCCCACCATCCATGATGAGGGAACACACTTTGCCGTGAATGGTGCATCTTTGATGTACCTGCCGAGGGTCTAGGCTAATACTCAAATTAAGAGTGAAACCTTATAATCCAAAGGTAGATACAATCAAGGGAAAACCAAGGAAAGTGGACACATAATATGATGGTTGTGAAGCATCAAACATGTGAGGGAGGAATGGAACTTAGAATCGAGGGATTGTAAGTGAAAATCAAAGGAAGTTTGATGTACTTTGATGTATATCTCAAAGGGTGAGTGGAACCAAGTTACAAGCTACCAAGAATATGAAGCAATCAAGTGAAAACCACACGGATTAGGTGTGGCACGGTCATGCCTTTAGGCACGGGCAGGCCGTGCCACTTTTCTGGTTTGTGACACCATGTTTCTCACTTTTGCACGGTTGAGTATGGTTTGAGGTTTGTGATGGAAGCTAGACTATTAGAGGTAGTCTAAGCCTTGAATAAGCATGGGGATGGATATATGAGTGGCTTGTAAATGAGAGAAAGTGGGAGAGAAGCAAAGTTAAGATTCACTAACTCCAAATTAAAGCTAGCAAACTCACTTTAGCTCTCTTTGAATCCTTGAGTATAACACCAAATGAGATAGAACTAAACTTGAAGAATGGATACAGAAACACCACCAAACTCAAGTTTAGGGCCCTTAAACTATGATTAAGATACAGATATCACCACTTAATCAAGTTTAAGACTTCACTTGAACACCACCTTAATCGGCCAAAATTAAGGATAAGCAAGCTAAGTGTTTGGAGTGTGCCTAAGCACCGAAAGCACAATGCTCTCAACTTTGAGTTTGATTCAAATCTGGTATCTGTTACAAGGGGGGGCCGTGTGCCTTTAAATAAGCAAGCTAGCAGCCACACAAGCACACACCTCACCTTTCCCTCCTAAGGAGGAAAGGTATTAAGAGCTAAACAAGCTGATTTGTGCTAATCTAAAATACAAGCTTGCTTAAACTAGTCTAATACATTCTAAACATAAAGTAAAACATTATTAATACTTATTATACATTAATATACTCATAAACAAAGCTTAAACATGCTGATTTACTTGCTGAATTCCTATTGGATAGCCGTAAAGTGCCTTCCCCTTTTCGGCTCACCAATCAGATTGCATGGTGCTGTTTTCTACTTTGTTTTCTCATTGGTTCACACATTTCAAAGCCTTCTCAGCAGCAAATTATTGTGTTTCTAGCAAGCCTTGGACGTGATGTGATGTAGGCAAGCAACCAAGCAGCTAGGAAAACCCACTTGAGAAGGAAAAACACCTCATGCTTAAACCGGGTTGTGCTGGCAGAATGCAGGGTCTGATTGCAGGCCACGTTTCCCAGGGCAAACGTGGTCATAACTTGTCTTGCCACACATGGTTGGAAAGCTTAAGAAGTCCTCTAACAGCTCCAAGTGGAATTACTCAATTTGGAGTTCATTTGCCTGATGAAAATATCAAAATGGCTAGGCTGGTCTGAACTAAGTCTCAGTCTGCACGGGTTGGAAGATTGACCTGGTTCTTCATCTTCCACTTGACTTAACTTGCTTTTATCACTTGGACCACATATCTAACATCTTGGGGACCCAAAATATGTAAAAATACAAGACTTATACCAAAATATAGCTTAAGAAATGAAAAGAACAAAACCGGATACTTTCTGACCCTGCTGGACAGTTTGTATATCTTGGGTTTATTAGCTAATTTGAGAGGGCAAATGAAGTCCAAATGGGATGAAACTTTTTTTGTTGCAAAGCTGACTTCTTGAAATTTAATCCCAATGCAAAATATTGGACTTAAACCTTAAAGGGTTTGACGTAATTAACCTCTCAAAACCGGATTTTCTGCTGAAAACAAACCTGACCTGCTGTTTTAGGTCCTTAAACAAAACAAGGATGAATTATTCACCCTTTAATCACCAAAATGAATTACCTAGCTTGATTTGATTTTTTAAATCAAAGGGCATGGAGGGATCTCCATCAATCTTGTATGGAAGATGTTCTCCCTTTGTTCTTCATGCTCTCCTCTGTTGGTACTCAAGGCTCTCCTCAATACAAGTAACTCTCCTTCATCCGCCTCCTCAATCACGTCCTCTTGTTCCTCCATGTAATACACACCTTCTCTTTCTTCCTCCTCTACTTCCTCTTCTTCTCTTCTCTCATCCCACTCGGCCAAGGTGATAACTCTCCTATTTGGACACTCCGAAGCAATGTGCCCAAGACCTTGACACTTGAAACATCTTCTTTGGTCATTTGGCTTAGGGTTGGGACGGTTTTAGGACGGTGGAGTCTTTTGGGGAGCGTGGTTCTTTTGTGGAGGTGGGGGTGTAGTAACCGCGGGCTTGGGAGGTGGATAAGAGCTCCCCTTGTTGAAAGGTTGGCTCTTGGGAAAGGGTTTGGGAGGTTCTCTTTTGTAGAGCTTGGATTTCCTTTGTTGTTTAACTTTGTGGGCTAGGACACACACCTCATCAAAAGTGGTGTATTGTTGCAATTCTACCACATGAGCATACCTAGGATCTAACCCACCCAAATACCTCACTATGGTTTGCTCTTCGGGCTCCCTCAAGTCACACTTGATTAACAACTTCTCAAATTCCCTAGTGTACTCCTCGACACTCAAGTTTCCTTGGGTAAGATTGTGAAGTTGGGAGTAATTGTCTTGTAGGTAAGATGGGGGTAAGAAATGGGCTTTGAGTTTGGCCTTCATCTTTTCCCATGTTCGAATTTTTCCCTTCCCTTGCCTAGCTCTCTTAGCACAAAGGTTGGACCACCAAAGAGAAGCATATTTACGAAGTTTAAGGGCCACAAGTTTTACCTTATTTCCTTCCGAAATCTCTCTGTAGTCAAAGATCCTCTCAACGGTTTGCATCCATTCCAAGAACTCATCGGGGTCTAGCTTCCCTTCAAATTCTGGAATCTCCACTCTAATGTCTCCATGGTGAGAGGTTGTTCGCCTTCCTCTTCTTGATCCTCCATAAGCCTCCTCTTCACTTGATGAGTTCAAGTGTGGGGCTTCTCTTGCTTCTGGCTCGGAGTCGGAGGAGTTAGAAGATCGGGAGCTTCTAATCTCCTTACGCTTTTGCTTCAGGGAATCTCCGAGTTGTCGTCTTAAATACTCGTTCTGACCTTTGATCTCTTCATTTTGTAGCCTCAAGGCCTCATAATTCCTCATGAGAGCCTCAAACTTCTCCTCCATGGTCATGCTAGTAGTGCTCACGTTGAAACAAGGAGGAACTTCACGGCCTAAATGTGGCACGGGCGTGCTGTGAGGCACGGGGTGGCCGTGCTCTGGTTCTGGACGGGAGTGAAGTTGAGATGTTGCTGGAAAAGGGGTGGCACGGTCGTGTGACATGGCACGGGGTGGCCGTGCTGAGGTGCTGGCTGTGGAAGAAAATGAAGTGTGGCTGGGATGTGAGGGTGGCACGGTCGTGCGCTTTGGCACGGGGCAGCCGTGTCGATGTTCTGGGCGGTGAAAACCTGTGGAGCACGGTTTTGGCTTTTTTGTGGGGGAAATGTGTTTGGGTGTTTGGAAGGGTGTTGGGCAGCAAGCTTAGGCCTAGGGAAGCCTTAGCTCTGATACCAAGTATGATGTATCCTCAAGGGAAAGCCAAGAGGGTGGAGAAGATGGGAGGAAAGTGCAAGAAGTTCAAGGCAACTTTGAATCCTAAAACTCTCCTTAGACTTGGATAAGTAACCGGAACTAACACCAACCTTGGATACAGAAACACCACCAAGGAAAGATGTTAGGGCCCTTAACCACCCCTCGGATACAAAAACACCACCAAGAAGGAGTTAAGACTCTTGCTAGATCACCACTCAACCCGGCCAAAGGAAGAGATAAGCTAGAAGAGAGTTTGAGAGTTCAAAGGAGCAATGCTCAACTTCATTCACTATGTTTGCATGAGAGTGGCCGGCCAAGGGGCCTTGGGGGGGAAATTTAATACAATCTTCAAGGTACAAACATAGGCCTTAGGTTGCACTACAAGCTAAACTAGGCAAAAATACAAAGATCAAATCAAAGCAAAAAAGGTTAGATGCATCCTCCACTTGACACCTCTTCTATGCTAATCTTAAGGATGATGTGTCGACCTTGGGGTGATTGAAGCTTCCTTGGCAGCTTGGCACTCCTCATGATGATTCTTGCAAGTGGCTAAGCATGGAAAAGAGCAAAAACACCTCATTTCTCTCTCTCTTGTATCGGCTGGGCATGGGCTGGGTAAAAGGGTGTTTTGTGCAATGTTTTGGTGGTTAATAGCTCCACATGTGTGTAATTTGGCTGAGTTTTTTTATGGCCATTTGATAATATTTTTAAAGTACTTTCAAGCCATAAAAGTTTCAAACCAAATAGAGGAGAAATGGTCCACCAAAACAGCCCTTGATTTCAGACAGTCCAGTTTCTGGCCAGGATGCAGTGTCTGACTTGGCTTGAGGTTTTGAGGTACCAAATGATCTCCAAATGACTTGCAAGAGGTCTTGATGGAAAGAGCACATCTTGAAATTAAACTTAGGCTTCCTGCAACCCCATTTCAGCCTTGGGAAGGTTAGGAAATCAGGTGCACAAAGCCGGGTTTGTGCACGCCTGAAATTCCAGTTTTGACAAAAAAGTTCCCTTGTGTTCCTAGGCTGATTCTTTGCATTTTGGACGTGGAACTTGGACTCTTTGGGCTTCCTTGCTGGCCATGGATCATGCTAGGGGATGGACCTCCATCACCAAACCTCTTTCTCGTCCCCACTCCACACAAAGACCTCCCTACTACCCTCCTAGACCTCAAAACCCTCCACAAGCCAAAAACACCACTCCAACCCCTCCTAAGCCCTCCACACAAGAGCCCAAATCCAAGGACAAGGTTCGATGTTTTCGTTGCCAAGGAATGGGACACTATGCCTCAGAGTGTCCAAACAAAAGGATTGTTTCCTTAGCAGAATATCAAGAAGCATGTGAAGAACATGCATATGAAGAAGAAGAAGGAGAACATTTTGAAGAAGGAAGCTTGGAAGAAGTTGAAGAAGGCCCCGATGAAGGAGAATTGCTAGTCATCCACTGGGCATTGAGTGGATTTGCCACTGAAGAAGACATGGAGCAAAGAGAAGCTATATTCCACATAAGGTGTACCGTGGGAAACAAGGTATGCTCCCTCATTATTGATGGTGGAAGTTGTGCCAATGTTGCTTCCAAGACTATGGTTGATAAGCTCAAGCTGCAAGTCTCTCCTCGCCCCAATCCCTACACCATTCAATGGTTGAACCAAGGCAAGGGTTTGCAAATCACTCACCGATGTCTTGTTTCTTTTTCAATTGGGAAAAATTATAAGGATGAGATATGGTGTGACATTGTCCCTATGGATGCTTGTCATATTTTGTTGGGTAGACCGTGGCTATTTGATAGAAGTGTCATCCATGATGGCCGGATGAACACTTATTCTTTCCAAAAAGACCACAAAAAGATTACCCTTACTCCTCTAAAATTCCCTCCACCACTAGACCCAAAGACAATCCTCACTTGGATGTCTTTCTCACCACTCTCCTCAAATCCGAGCACCATGAATTTGAGTCTTTCAAAGACTTGATTCTTCTACAAGAGGAACCTAAGCCACCATCTCCCACACATCCACTACTCACCCCTCTCCTTCAAACCTACCATCATGTCTTTCCACAAGAGATCCCACATGGCCTTCCCCCTCGTAGATCCATCCAACACAAGATAGACCTCATTCCCGGTTCCGTTCTTCCCAACAAGCCGGCCTACCGGATGTCTCCTAGTGAAACTCAAGAAATCCAAAGACAAGTAGATGACCTCTTGTCCAAGGGTTTAATTCGGGAGAGTTTGAGTCCATGTGCCGTGCCCGCCCTCCTTGTTCCTAAAAAGGACGGTAGCATGCGCATGTGTGTGGATAGCCGGGTTATTAACAAAATCACTATCAAGTACCGGTATCCTATTCCAAGATTGGAAGATCTACTTGATGAACTCCATGGAGCCGCTATCTTTTCCAAGATTGATTTACGAAGTGGCTACTATCAAATCCGGATCTTTGAAGGTGATGAATGGAAAACCGCCTTTAAGACTAAAGGAGGTTTGTATGAGTGGCTTGTGATGCCATTTGGGCTTACTAATGCCCCTAGCACTTTCATAAGGCTTATGAACCAAGTTCTAAAGCCCCTCATTGACATTTGTGTTGTTGTCTACTTTGATGATATTTTGGTCTATAGCAAGACCGAAGAAGAGCATGCCCAACACTTGCAACAAGTTTTGGAGATCCTTTCTCAAGAGCAACTCTATGGCAATATGGAGAAATGTTATTTCTTCACCCCTCAAGTGGTATTCTTGGGTTTCATTGTGTCCGCCCAAGGTCTTCAAGTTGATGATAGCAAGATCAAGGCTATCCAAGAATGGCCTACTCCTACATCTATCACTCAAGTACGGAGTTTCCATGTCCTAGCATCATTTTACCGGAGATTCATTCGAAATTTCAGCACCATTGTGGCTCCTATGACCGAGGTAATTAAAGGCAAAGAATTTTCTTGGAACGAGCAAGCACAACAAGCCTTTGAAGAGATCAAGAAGAAACTCACTAGTGCTCCCGTCCTAGCCTTGCCCGATTTTGCCAAAGTTTTTGAAGTTGAATGTGATGCATCCGGGGTAGGAATTGGAGCTGTCTTATCTCAAGAGAAGAGACCCATTGCCTTCTTTAGTGAGAAGCTCAACGATGCCAAGAAGAAGTACTCCACCTACGACAAGGAGTTTTATGCTATCATTAGAGCATTGGAGCATTGGCGTCATTATCTTGTTGGAGGAGAATTCATTCTCCATTCTGATCATGAGGCTCTCAAGTACATTCAAGGACAACACAAACTCAGCCCTAGACATGCTAAATGGGTAGAGTATCTTCAATCCTTCCATTTCACCATCCAACATAAGGCGGGGACTCTCAACAAAGGAACCGATGCACTCTCTCGTAGGTACTTGTTACTCTCCACTTTGAGTACTAAAGTACTTGGTTTTGAGATTGTGAAAGACTTGTACTCCAAAGATGATGATTTCAAGGATATTTTTGAGAAGTGTTCTAAGCACCCCCATGGGTTGTTTCACTTAGAAGATAGGTTCCTATTTAAAGGCTCATGCCTTTGCATTCCTCAATGCGGATTTAGAGAGCTCCTTATCCAAGAGCTACATGGAGGAGCCCTAGCCGGCCATTTCGGTGTAGAGAAGACAAGAGCAATGTTGAAGGAACACTACTATTGGCCAAAGCTGTCAAGAGATGTAGAGCATTTCATCAAAAGATGTTCTACTTGTCAAATGGCTAAGAGCCATGCGTTGCCCCAAGGCTTGTACTCCCCTCTTCCTATTCCTCAAGCCCCTTGGGAAGATATTAGTTTGGACTTCATTACGGGTTTGCCTAGAACCCAAAGGAACAAGGATTCCATTATAGTAGTTGTGGACCGATTTTCCAAGATGGCGCATTTCATCCCTTGCCACACTACTAATGATGCTACTCAAGTGGCTAACTTGTACTTCAAGGAAATTGTGAGACTACATGGCATTCCTAAGAGTATGGTATCCGATCGTGACCCTAAGTTCCTTAGTCATTTTTGGCTCACTTTGTGGCGTAAATTGGGTACTCAACTCAAGTTTAGCACAACATGTCATCCCCAAACCGATGGACAAACTGAACTCACTAATAGGACTTTGGGTACTTCACTACGAGTCCTTGTGAAGAAGCATTTGAAGAATTGGGATGAGTTGTTGCCCCATGCCGAGTTTGCATTCAATCGAGTGCCTAGCAAGTCCATCCAACTCTCTCCTTTTCAAGTTGTCTATGGCTATAATCCCAGGAGTCCGTTGGATCTTATTCCTATTCCCACTCCTACAAAACTTAGCTGGGAAGCCGAGAAACGAGCCAAGGAAATTCAAGAACTTCATGCTCACGTTCGTGACAACATAGGGAAGGCTAATGAGAGAGCCATGCAAAGCGCCAACAAGCACCGGAAAGAGGTACATTTTCAGCCTGGAGACTTGGTTTGGATTCACCTGCGAAAGGAACGTTTTCCTTCTAAAAGAAAATCTAAGTTGATGCCTCGATCCGATGGGCCCTTTGAGATCCTTGAGAAGGTTGGGACTAATGCTTACAAGGTTGATCTTCCCAGAGATTATGGAGTTTCAGCTACATTCAATGTCTCCGACCTTAGCCCCTATTTTACTGATGAGCCCCTTCCTAGTTTGAGGGCAAACTTTCACTCACCCGGGGGGAATGATGGAGACCATCATGAACGGCCCAAAGACCATCAAGCCCAGCCCAAGGAAGACCCAATCAAGCTTCAAGAAGTCAAAGATGTGGCAAAACTCTGTAGAAAAGTTTTATTCCTTCCGGAAGAATTAGTGCCCGATTCGTCCCTGCGGAAGGTAATTTCTGTGGCAACTTTTGGACAAGCTCAAGTAGACCCACAACTTGAGGGCCCATATGCTTTGGAAGCTTAAGATTTCAGCTTTAAAATAAGCCCAAGTTTGTTTAATTTGGACGACATTTGATTGGGCAAAATATCACTCAAAGGTACATTACTCTGATCCAGTCTAGTCTGAGATAGGTGCATTGTTTGGGCCATAACTTTTAAACCGCTTATCCAAATTGAGCAAATGAGCCCATTCTGGAAAATAGACTTCCAGGGATTTCTAGCAAGCCCAAGAACGCATGTTTTGGCCGAGTATTCTGGAAGATATACTCTGTTGAAGTTGAGGCAGCTGCAAGGATTAATTCTGGGAAAGTGAAGAGTCTTCGGTTACATGTGTTTGTGTGGCTGATATTGTGCACGTTTTGGAGCCTTCTAGATGGAGATAATCAGCTGATAGAAATCCTATAATATTCCTTGTAACCTCCCCCACCCCTTTCATGATGAGTCTTTTTATTTTACTTAGTCTTTTCATTTGCTAGTTTTAATTGTTAGGAGTTGTTGAGTCTTTTGGTTGTCTTTTGTTGAGCTTATAAAAGAGGAGGGGCGTGTGATGCTTGTCATTTAGATTGTATGAGATTTTCAAAAGCAATACAAGTACTTTGGGTGTGTTTCTCAAAAGTGTATCTAAAATTTCCAGTTCTATATATTGAATTGTGGCAAATTCAAGTGGTGTTCTAGGTTCTCTTTCTTCTCCATTGGAGTGATTCCTCGGTTAAGACAAAAGAATTAGCCCAAGATCAAGTCATTGAGTGGCTCCGTGAAGGATTATCTTAATTACAAGATCTTGTTCTATCCTTTTTCTTGTGTGGTGAAGATCTTCTTCCATCTCATCCATCTGATGGAGTTCTAGTGGTCATCCCTCACTTCCAGAATGTTTAGGCAAGAACCAAAATCAAAAACAAGCCTAGACATCAAAATACACCATGCTGCCAGGTCAAATTGCACTTAACCGTGAAATCTGATCATGGTCACCTAATTTTGAGGTGACTTAAGTCCTTAATTTTGGTGTTCTCATAAACCCTAGGATGTTAGGTTTCTAATAAAACAAGTTTCAGCCTCATTGGAGTTCATTTGGTCATCCAAAATCTATGTTTAAGTCAAACTGCCCTGAAGACAGTTTACATCCAGATTTTACCCGGTTTTGGAGATTATATTTCTTAATCTTCCATGAGATTTAAGTGTCCAATTTTTGCATCCCTGAAAAGCTTAAGATCTTAGCTTTCATTTCCAATTGGAATTACCAGATTTGGAGTTCAATTGGTTAGTGAACTAAGCTAATTAGTAAACCTGTGCTGTTTTGGAGTCCAATCTGTACAGTTTTGGGAATCAAGCTGATTCAAGGGGCAAATGACGTCCAAATGCTACGATTCCAATTGGAGGGAAAACTAGACATCTTGAGGTTTCAAACCATGTAAGAAACGTAGCAATTAGTCATCATTTGAGGTGTCAAACATGCGTTGCAAGTGGAGGCAGAAACCGGCTGCTTGACACCCGGTTGCTTAGCCTGGTGGTTTTCCTCCTTCAAGGGGTTTGCTTAAGGTGGAAGGCTGCCAAGCAGGTCATTTTGAGCTGCATTTTGAGCTGCTTGATTAAGCACCACTCAGCTACTTGAGAGAGAGACACGTGGAGCTAGTGAAACGCCACCATTTTGCAAGCTCTCATTCGACCACTCAAGCATGACATGGCACACATGCAATTTTCAGTCCTTTTGAGGTGGCAGCCGTGCACTCTTACCTTCCTAGCTGGGAAATTGAGTCATCTACATTCCTTAATGCATAGGAAAGGCTTAGGAAGATAAATTAAGTGCTTTGAAATATAAACTTTCAGCTTATGTATGTTTTAGTTTAAACCGTGTATTATTAAGCATAGGATTAGTTTAATGACTTTCCTTGCCTAGAAGGAAAGCTCTTTTCATGTAATCACAAGGCTATATAAGTGCCTTGGCTGCTCTTTTGTAAAACAATAAGTTTTGAGTATTAAAGTTGAGAGCAAAGACTTTGTGTCTTGTGATTTCTTAAACACTTAACTTGCTTATCCTTAATTGTGGCCGATTAAGGTGGTGACCAAGTGAGCCTTGATCTTTGGTTAGGTGGTGTATCTTATCCTAATCCAAGATTAAGGGCCCTAAGCTAAGTGATTAGTGGTGTATCTTATCTAATCACAAGGCTTAGAACTATCCAGATTCCATTGAATTCACTTAAAGTTCATGAAGTTAGCTTTGGGTTCCTTAAACCAAAGCTCTCCTTTTTCATGTTCTAATCAGTGAACTTCATTCCCACTTTTTTTTTCTTTTCATATTCATTTCAAGCTTAATCAAGGCCAAGAATTCTTGCTTTGATTCAGTTTTGAGCCCAAACACAAAAGCCATCTCAAAACCGTGAAAATCACAAACTAGGCGTGCTTAGGCAGCAAGTTAGCACGGTCACCCCGTGCCCTTGAGCACGACCGTGCCTCCCTTAGTTCGTGAGTTTTCCACTTGTTTTGGTTGTGTTCTTGTTGTAAGTTGGCTTGGTGATGTATATGTGGGTGGCAAGTGAACCAAATCAAACTCCAACTCAAAATAAGCCAAATTGGGAAGAGAAATGAAAGATGGATGAGATGGATGAAGAATTTCACTACACAAGAAAAAGGAATAGAACAAGATCTTGTAATTGAGATAATCCTTCACGAAGCCACTCAATGACTTGACCTTGGGCTAATTCTCTTGTCTTAACCAAGGAATCACTCCAATTGGAAAGGAAGAGAACCTAGAACACCACTTGAATTTGCCACAATTCAAGATATAGAACTAGGAATTTAGTTGCACTTTTGAGAAACACACTCAAAGTACTTGTATTGCTTTGGAAATTTCTTACAATGCTGAATGAATAGCTTCACACGCCCCTCCCCTTTTTATAGACTCAGCAAAAGACAATCAAAGGACTCAAATAACTCCTAACAATTAAAACTAGCTAATGAAAAGTCTAAGAAAAATGAAAAGACTCATCATAAAAGGGGTGGGGGAGGTTACAAGAAATATTCTAGGATTTCTTAGCTGATTACACCAATCTAGAAGCATCTAAAACGTGCACAATGTCAGCCACACAATCACATGTAACCGAAGACTCTTCATATTCCCAGAATTAATCCTTGCAACTGCCTCAACTTCAACAGAGCATAACTTCCAGACTACTTGGCCAAAGCACGAGTTATTGGGCTTGTTAGAAAGCCCTGGAAGGCTATTTTCCAGCATGGGCTCATTTGCTCAATTTGGATAAGCGGTTTGAAAGTTATGGCCCAAACAATGCACCTATCTCAGACTGGACTGGATCAGCATAACGTATCTTTGAGTGATATTTTGCCCAATCAAATGATGTCCAAATTAAACAAACTTGGGCTTATTTGAAAGCTGAAATCTTAAACTTCAAAACCATGTGGAGCCTCAAGTTGTGGGACCACTTTAGGTAGGCCAAAAGTGCACACAAAAAGCGGGAAATTTCTGGATGACGGCGGCACTACCTCTTCGGGTATGAACGCCAATTTCCGGCAAAGTTTGGCAACTTCCTTGACTTCTTGAAGCTTGAGTGAGTCCTCCTTGGGCTGAGCTTGATGGTCCTTGGGCTTCTCACGATGGTCTCCATCACTTGGGTTGTTCCTACTCTTGAGACTTACATCACCATCTTTCATTTCTCTTTTCACTTTGGTTTGTTTTGAGTTTAAGTTTGATTTGGATCACTTTCCACGCACACATACATCACACATAGCCTTGGAGTGCCCAAACGAAAGAGTTATCACCTTGGCCGAGTATGAAGCAACTCAAGTGGAGGAAGAGGAACAAGAAAAGGACTTATACCTCATTGAGGGCATGGAAGAGGTGTTGGAAGAGGCAGATGAAGGGGATTTGCTAGTCCTAAGGAGAATGTTAAGTGGTCTCAAAGGGAGTCAAGATGAGCAAAGGGAGAACATCTTCCACTCAAGATGCACGGACAAAGGGAAGGTGTGTTCACTCATCATTGATAGTAAGAGTTATACCAATGTTACATCCTCAAGCATGGTGGAGAAATTACAACTCTAAGCCACGGCACACCCTCACCCGTACTCAATACAATGGCTAAACCAAGGTAAAGGCCTTCAAGTTAACTCAAGATTCCTTGTTTCCTTAAGCATAGGTAAGAATTATCATGATGAACTATGGTGTGATATCATAGCTATGGATGCTTGCCATATCTTGTTAGGAAGACCTTGGTTGTTTGATAGAAGGGTCATGCATGATGGTTTTTTAAATACTTACACCTTCACTAAAGATGAGAGGAAGATCACCCCAGCCCCACTTTCCCCCTCTCAACTCACAAAATCCAAGCCATAAAAGAACCAAGACCAAACCAAAATGCTACTTACCCTTGGGGAACCGCACTTACCCTTGGGGAACCGTTTCTTAAGGCCACGTAAAATGAGTTCAAGGTCTTGAGATAATGGCTACTCCTGATGCATATTTCCATATGCATCATTTTTATTCAAGTCCAATTTCAAAGAAGAAAAGGGTCAAAGAAGATCATGCATGTAAATGTGCCTATTTGGTCTTCTTAAGTGAGTTCAAAGACTCGCGACACTATGGAGAGGTCAAAAAGAGGTTAAGCTTTGCTAGAAATTTGGTGCCGAATTCATCCCTGCGGAACCCGATTTTTGTGACCACTTTTGGACAAGCTCAAGTGGACCCACAACTTGAGGGCCCATGTGCTTTTGAAGCTTAAGATTTCATCTTTCAAATAAGCCCAAGTTTGTTTAATTTGGACATCATTTGATTGGGCAAAATATCACTCAAAGATACGTTGTGCTGATCCAGTCCAGTCTGAGATAGGTGCATTGTTTGGGCCATAACTTTTAAACCGCTTATCTAAATTGAGCAAATGAGCCCGTTCTGGAAACTAGACTTCCAGGGCTTTCTATCAAGCCCAAGAATGCGTGATTTGGCCGAGTATTCTGGAGGTTATGCTCTGTTGAAGTTGAGGCAGCTGCAAGGATTAATTCTGGGAATATGAAGAGTCTTCGGTTACATGTGATTGTGTGGCTGACATTGTGCACGTTTTTGGAGCCTTCTAGATTGGTGTAATCAGCTAAGAAATCCTAGAATATTCCTTGTAACCTCCCCCACCCCTTTTATGATGTGTCTTTCCATTTATCTTAGTCTTTTCATTTTACTAGTTTTAATTGTTAGGAGTTATTTGAGTCCTTTTGTTGTCTTTTGCTGAGCCTATATAAAGGGGGGGCGTGTGAGCATTGTAGATCAGATTTCTAAGGCATTTTGAAGAGTAATTCAAGCACCTTTGAGAGTGATTCTCATTTGTGTCCCAAAAATTCCTAGTTCTATATCTTGAATTTGGCTAATTCAAGTGGTGTTCTAGGTTCTCCTTCTTTTCTTTGGAGTGATTCCTCAGAAGAGTGAAGGGAATTAGCCCAAGACGAAGGTGTGAGTGGCTCCGGAAGGATTATCTTATACTCAAAGTCTTGCACTATCCATCTCTATCCTGTTTGGTGATATTCTTCATCTTTCGCATCTTTCTCTCTTTTCATTTTGCTTAAGTTTGATTTGAGTTTGATTTGGGTCACTTTCCACCCACATATACATCAATTGGTATCAGAGCCAAGGTTTTAAAGTGACCCACATCACACCCAAATACACCCAAAAAAAAAAAAAATCGTGAACATCCAGTGTCCCCAGTGCCCCATTGCATGACCGTGCCCTCCCTCCTCTTCTCCAAAACGGCCTTTTTCTAGCCTAAACACATAACCTACAAAGAACCCTTAAGCATTCATCCATCATGATTTCTCTCGGGAACTTGAGAAAAGAGATTTCTTTGATTGAAAAGGAGATGGTCATCCTTGAAACTCCGAAGTTTCGCGGCCAAAGGGAAGATTTTCCTTGCCGGATTTCCAAGGTGGACCAAGTCTTTGCTCGCTACAACATTGAAGAGCAAGAGAAGTTTAAGGTGGTTATCAAGAAGCTCCGAGGCCATGCGCTTGAATGGTGGGAAAAGTACAAGTATAACAGGAAGAAGAGAGGAAAAAGTAAGATCAGAACATGGGTTAAGTTAAGAGGTAAATTAATGGATACTTTCGCTCCAACCTCTTACTTACACAAGCATCCATTTGTTTCCTTTGAGGTAAACGGCTTTAATTCCTCTTCTAAAAACCTTCATTTGAACAAATGAAGTCCAATGAGTGCTTGTAACTCTAGCTCTACTTCCTTATTTTATTTGGAGAAATTTAACTCCAACAAAGATGAAGAGATCCTTGGAGAAAAAGGGTCGGGCCTAGTTGACCTACCTCTTGTTTTTGGTGACTGTGGTGATGAAGAGACCTTTGAACTTGAGGCCCAAAGATCCGAGTTGAAGCAAGAAGAGATTGTGCAAGAAATTGAGCAATCCTTCACCCAAGAAGGGTGCCAAGAAGATAATGAGGTGAATTTGAGCATAACCCCAAGAATTGAAGAGCATGTAGTTAAAGACCTTGAAGTGATGAAGCCATGTAGGGTTGCTGAAGAGTTTGAACAACTCTTGATTCAAGAAGTACGCCCTACCGAACTCCAAGCACCCAAGTTGGAGGCATGTGGGGTTATTGAAGAAGTTGAGCAACTCTTGACCCAAGAAGAATTCACCTTAACCCCCATTCAACCTTCCCAACCCCCCAAGCCACAAAAGGACCGACAAGCCTTAACCCTCATTCATCCTTCCCAAACCCTTGCCCCCAAAGAAGATTTCCCACTTCCGCCTCTTCTCCTCACCAGGTATGACCCGTTTTATCATCCTCCCCTCACCCTCTTCTATATCTCTCTAGAGGTGATGCCCTGTGACCTCCTTCCCCAAAAGCTCCCATATTGTAAGCGCGACCCCTTTCTTGAGAGGCTTGCCAACCCTTTGAGTTTGAGGACAAACTCAAAACAACCCGGGGAGTATGATGCATATTTCCATATGCATCATTTTTATTCAAGTCCAATTTCAAAGAAGAAAAGGGTCAAAGAAGATCATGCATGGAAATGTGCCTATTTGGTCTTCTTAAGTGAGTTCAAAGACTCGCGACACTATGGAGAGGTCAAAAAGAGGTTAAGCTTTGCTAGAAATTTGGTGCCGAATTCATCCCTGCGGAACCCGATTTTTGTGACCACTTTTGGACAAGCTCAAGTGGACCCACAACTTGAGGGCCCATGTGCTTTTGAAGCTTAAGATTTCATATTTCAAATAAGCCCAAGTTTGTTTAATTTGGACATCATTTGATTGGGCAAAATATCACTCAAAGATACGTTATGCTGATCCAGTCCAGTCTGAGATAGGTGCATTGTTTGGGCCATAACTTTTAAACCGCTTATCCACATTGAGCAAATGAGCCCGTTCTGGAAACTAGACTTCCAGGGCTTTCTAGCAAGACCAAGAACGCGTGATTTGGCCGCGTATTCTGGAGGTTATGCTCTGTTGAAGTTGAGGCATCTGCAAGGATTAATTCTGGGAATATGAAGAGTCTTCGGTTACATGTGATTGTGTGGCTGACATTGTGCACGTTTTTGGAGCCTTCTAGATTGGTGTAATCAGCTAAGAAATCCTAGAATATTCCTTGTAACCTCCCCCACCCCTTTTATGATGTGTCTTTCCATTTATCTTAGTCTTTTCATTTTACTAGTTTTAATTGTTAGGAGTTATTTGAGTCCTTTTGTTGTCTTTTGCTGAGCCTATATAAAGGGGGGGCGTGCGAGCATTGTAGATCAGATTTCTAAGGCATTTTCAAGAGTAATTCAAGCACCTTTGAGAGTGATTCTCATTTGTGTCCCAAAAATTCCTAGTTCTATATCTTGAATTTGGCTAATTCAAGTGGTGTTCTAGGTTCTCCTTCTTTTCTTTGGAGTGATTCCTCAGAAGAGTGAAGGGAATTAGCCCAAGACCAAGGTGTGAGTGGCTCCGGAAGGATTATCTCATACTCAAAGTCTTGCACTATCCATCTCTATCCTGTTTGGTGATATTCTTCATCTTTCGCATCTTTCTCTCTTTTCATTTTGCTTAAGTTTGATTTGAGTTTGATTTGGATCACTTTCCACCCACATATACATCAACTCCTCTCCCTTGAAGAAGCCGAAACCCCCTCCCTCGAATTCACCCTTTAGCCACCTCATTACTTGAACAATTGCCCCATGTATTCCCAGAAGATATACCCCATGGCCTACCCTAAAAAAAACCATCTAACACCATGTTGACCTCATCCCCAGTGCTATACTCCCAAACAAACCAGCCTATAAAGTGAACCCAAAAGAAACCATGGAAATCCAAAGGCACGTTGAGGAGTTGATAACCAAGGGTCTTGTGAGGGAAAGTCTTAGTCCATGTACCGTTCCCACCCTCCTAGTCTTAAAGAAAGATGGATCAATGAGGATGTGTGTGGATAGCCGCGCTATCAACAAGATCACCATTGAGTATAGGCACCCTATACCTAGGTTGGGAGATGTATTGGATGAACTACACGATTCAAGGGTCTTCTTTATGGTGGATTTAAGAAGTTGATACTATCAAATTTGGATTAGCGTAGGGGATGAGTGGAAAACCGCATTCAAGACCAAAGAGGGATTGTATAAATGGTTGGTTATGCCCTTTGGACTTTAAAATTCCCCAAGCACCTTTATGAGACTAATGAACTAAGTGTTTAGGCCGCTTATTGGTCACTTTATGGTGGTTTACTTCGATGGCATTTGTAGTCAAAGTGAGGAAGAACACCTTGTACATCTCACCCAAGTCATGTAGGTCCTTGAGAAGGAAAAGCTCTATGGTAACTTGAAGAAGTGTTCATTTTTCACTCAAGAGGTCACGTTTTTGGGCTGTATTGTCACGACCTAAGGGATCAAGGTGGATAAAAGCAAAATTAAAGCTATTTGGTCATGGCCTACACCACTTAAGCATTCATGATGTGCGTAGTTTCCATGGACTAGCCTCCTTCTATAGGTGGTTCATTCGAGACTTTAGCACAATTACATCCCCTATGATCGAAGTTCTCAACCAATCATCATTCAAGTGGAATTCAAAGGCACAACAAGCCTTTATGGAAATTAAGAAGAAGCTCACTCAAGCCCTGGTACTAGCCTTACCTTGTTTTGAAAAGATATTTGAAGTGGAGTTTGGCGTATCCAGAGTTGGTATTGGTGGGGTTCACACTCAAGAAGGCTACCCCATTGCCTACTTTAGTGAGAAACTTTATGACTCCAAGAGAAAGTACTCCACCTACGGCAAGGAATTCTATGCCATCATTCGGTCACTTCAGCATTGGAGCCATTACCTAGTGGCAAACGAGTTCATTCTACATTCCAATCATGAGGCCCTTAAGTACATTCAAGGGCAACAAAAGCTCAACTCTTGCCATGCCAAGTGGGTGAAGTACCTACAAACATTCCACTTCACCATCAAGCATAAATCCGAGAAACTAAGTGAGGGTGCCAATGCTCTTTCAAGGAGGTATCTCTTATTATTTCAACTTGATGCTTGCGTCCCTGGCTTTGAGCATTTGAAATCACCATATGTCGAGGATAAGGAATTTGGGGAATTGTTCAGTGAGTGCAAGAGGCACCCCAAAGGAGAGTTCTTAGTTCAAGAGGGATATTTGTTCAAGGGTGCATAGCTTTGCATCCCAAATTGTGGCACAAGAGAACTCTTGATTCGGGAGGTCTATAGAGGCTCCGTAGCTGGCTATTTTAGGGAAAAGAAGACCCTTATCATGCTTAAGAACACTACTTTGTCCTTACATAGATAAGGATGTTCAAGAAGTGATCAAGAGGTGCGTGGTATCCCAAATGGCCAAGAGTCACACTCTCCCTCAAGGCCTTTACACTCCCTTGCTAGTTCCAAGCTTCCCATTGAAGATGTTAGCATGGATTTCATCCTTGACTTGCCACAAACTCAAAGGAACAAGGACTCCATCCTTGTGGTGGTTGATCATTTCTCTAAGATGGCACACTTCATTCCATGCAACGAGACCAACGATGCTACTCATATAGCCGATTTATACTTCAAAGAGGTGGTCAAGTTCCATAGGATTCCAAGGTCCATAGTGTCGGATAGGGACACTAAGTTCTTAAGCTATTTTTAGGTGACCTTATGGAAGAAATTGGGTACTAAGCTTAAGCATAGTACCACTTACCACCCTCAAACTGATGGGTAAACCTAAGTCACAAACAGAACCTTGGGAGTGCTTTTGAGAACCTTGATTAAGACCAACCACAAATCATGGGACCAACTACTCACACATGCTGAGTTTCCATACAACAAGACCCCTAGCAAGACCGCGGGAATGTCCCCTTTCAAGGTGGTTTATGGGATTGAGCCACTTTCCCCTCTTGATCTTACTCCACGACCTATGGATTCCAAGCCAAACATGGAAGCAACCAAGAGAGTCTAAGAAATCCAAGAGCTCCACAAGATGATTAGGGGTAAGATTGAGCAATCCAATGCATCCTATCAAGCCCAAGTAAATAAGCATAGGAAACAGGTCATCTTTAACCCCAGTGATCTCATTTCGGTCCACTTAAGGAAAGAGCGTTTTCCCTTCAAATGCAAGTCAAAGCTTATGCCTAGGGTTGATGGTCCCTTGGAAGTCGTGGAGAGGATCAACAACGATGCTTATAAGATCAATTTGCCCAAAGAGTATGGAGTATCTGCTACCTATATGTGGCTGATTTATCCCCACATCTAGAAGATGATACATTAGAGAATTTAAGGGCAAATTCTTCTCAACAAGGAGAGGATGATGGGGATCAAGCCCTTAATGATCAAGTCAACATCCCTACTGCCCAATCAAGTTAAGAGAAGGAGTCCAAGACACAAGAATTAACTCAAATTATCAAGCATATCACGGCTGCCCAAACTGCCCAGAATCCAGCACATTAGCCTTGAGCTTGATTATTCAAGCTTAAATTGAATTTAGGAAGCTGAAAACTAACTTTTAGAAAAGAGTTCTAGTTTAAGTCATTGGGCAATGAGTCAAATGGGGTCATTTCTCAAGTGTTGCTGAAACTATCCTAATCTGCACTAGCTACACCTTTTGGCCTATATCTCCTAAACAGTAGCTCTAAAACCCTTCTAACTTGAGCCATCTGAAAGCTTACTTTCTAGGATTTCTAACAATGTTTATTTCACCAATTTGAGTAAGAACCCTAGGAGATATAGCTGTTTGAAGTACAGGCCTGTAATCTAAAAGGCTGCTGATAGAAAAGCAAAAAGCACTTTTCAGCTTTTGTACTTTCTTGCTTTTTGGTCTCTGCCACCCCTTTGGTACTGATATAGTTTTCCTAGGTTATTTCTAATGGCCATATGGCCTCTTTTGCTTATTTATGTGCTGATTTGAAGGTTGTAAAATTGGATTTGACATATATGAAAAGATTGAGATTATTCTCTCATTTGAACTCTCTCTTGCTTATCTTTGATTTGGCTAATCAAAGTGGTGACCAAGTAAGTCTTAATCTTACTGAGGGTGGTGTGACTTATCCCTAAGTGTGATTTGGAGCCCTAGTGTGTAAAAAGTGGTGTGTGTTATCCTTTTGCAAGCCAGTTAATCTCTTCTTGTTCTTGCTTAAAACCAAACTAGTGGAACCTAGTTTCGGCATCTCCTCTTCTTTTAACTTTGTTCTTGCTTTGTTTGAGCTTTAGTGACTTAAATCACTATAATTCCTTGCTTGGCACATTAGAGTAGGTATTTAAGTAACCATTATGCATAACCCTATGGTCATGTAGCCATGGTCTTCATAAAAGCATATGATAAGGGTCCATAGGAATGACATCACACCAAAGTTCATCTTGATAGTGGAGAAAGAAACAAGGCACCATGAGTTAACCTAGATTCCTGATGCATATTTCCATATGCATCATTTTTATTCAACTCCAATTTCAAAGAAGAAAAGGGTCAAAGAAGATCATGCTTGGAAGTGTGCTTATTTGGTCTTATTAAGTGAGTTCAAAGACTCACGACACTATGAAGAGGTCAAAAAGAGGTTAAGCTTTGCTAGAAATTTGGCGCTGAATTCATCCCTGCGGAACCCGATTTTTTGTGACCACTTTTGGACAAGCTCAAGTGGACCCACAACTTGAGGCTCCACATGGTTTTGAAGTTTAAGATTTCAGCTTTCAAATAAGCCCAAGTTTGTTTTAATTTGGACATCATTTGATTGGGCAAAATATCACTCAAAGATACGTTATGCTGATCCAGTCCAGTCTGAGATAGGTGCATTGTTTGGGCCATAACTTTCAAACCGCTTATCCAAATTGAGCAAATGAGCCCATTCTGGAAAATAGACTTCCAGGGCTTTCTAACAAGCCCAAGAACGCGTGATTTGGCCGAGTATTCTGGAAGTTATGCTCTGTTGAAGTTGAGGCAGTTGCAAGGATTAATGCTGGGAATATGAAGAGTCTTAGGTTACATATATTTGTGTGGCTGATATTGTGCACGTTTTAGATGCTTCTAGATTGATGTAATCAGCTGCAAAAATCCTAGAATATTCCTTGTAACCTCCCCCACCCCCTTTTATGATGTGTCTTTTCATTTTTCTTAGACTTTTCATTAGCTAGTTTTAATTGTTAGGAGTTATTTGAGTCTTTTGATTGTCTTTTGCTGAGTCTATAAAAGGGGAGGGGCATGTGAAGCTAATCATTCAGCATTGTAAGAAATTTCCAAAGCAATACAAGTACTTTGAGTGTGTTTCTCAAAAGTGCAACTAACTTCCTAGTTCTATATCTTGAATTGTGGCAAATTCAAGTGGTGTTCTAGGTTCTCTTCCTTTTCCAATTGGAGTGATTCTTTGGTTAAGACAAGAGAATTAGCCCAAGGTCAAGTCATTGAGTGGCTCCGTGAAGGATTATCTCAATTACAAGATCTTGTTCTATTCCTTTTTCTTGTGTAGTGAAATTCTTCATCCATCTCATCCATCTTTCATTTCTCTGATACCAATTTGGCTTATTTTGAGTTGGAGTTTGATTTGGTTCACTTGCCACCCACATCTACATCAATTGGTATCAGAGCCAAGGCTTTTTAAGTGACCCACATCATACCCAAACACATCCCAAAAAGCCAAAATACAAAAAAAAAAAAAAAAAAGAGGCACAAACCGGCAATCCGAAGTCTTGAAGAACAGAGAAGCAGCACGGTGCCCCCGTGCCACAACACACGACCGTGCCATATTCTTTTTCCAGGAATCTTCAAGTCGAGACGGAGCACGGTGCCCCCGCGCCGCCAAGCACGACCGTGCCACTCTACTTTTCTGCATTTTCTTCAGCCGAAGCATAGCACGGCCTGACCGTGCCCCCTTGCACGACCGTGCCACTTTCCCTGCTGCATATTCTTCCTTCAACGCATCTCCAACATGTCTACAAAGTCCACAAGAAGCGACCAAGCACGTGTGGAAGAGTTAGAAGCACAACTCACTTATCTTCGAACTCAACTTGGGCAACTTTTGGAGGAGAAAAGAAGGTGGGTTCATAGCCCCACTCCCTCTCATCCTCATGAACCGGTGGTTGAATCTGAAGAGGAAGTCCATCACTTCCATGCCAATTCAAGTGATGAGGAACCCCCAAGGAGACGAAGGCAAGGAGGAAATATTGGTGGTGTCCGAATTGACATCCCCGAATTTGAAGGCCAACTTGATCCGGACTTATTTCTCGATTGTTTGCACACCATTGAGAGGATCTTTGAATATGAGGACATCCCGGAAGATAAGAAGGTAAAGCTTGTAGCCCTTAAACTCAGAAAATATGCTTCAATCTGGTGGGCTAACCTTGGAGCGAAAAGAGCAAGAAACGGGAAAGGGAAAATCAGAACTTGGGCCAAAATGAAAGAAAAACTCAAGGCCAAGTTTCTTCCCTCTCACTATGTGCAAGACAATTATCTCAAGCTCCATCGACTCAAGCAAGGATCCAAGAGTGTGGAAGAATACACTCGGGAGTTTGAACAACTCCTACTCAAATGCGATTTGAGAGAAGACGACTCACAAACCTTGGTAAGATACTTGACCGGTCTTGATGAGTCCATTGCTCATGTAATTGAGTTGCAACCCTATTCATCCCTAGATGACTTGAGTTCTCTAGCCTACAAGGTAGAGCAACAAAAGAAATCAAAGGGAAAGAGTGTCCTTTCAAAGCCTCTCTCTCGTCCTTACCCCACACAAAAGCCTCCGTACTACCCTCCTCGTCCACAAAATCCCCCACCTCCACAAACCAAAAACACCACTCCAACCCCTCCAAAACCCTCCACACAAGAGCCCAAATCAAAGGACAAGGTTCGTTGCTTTCGGTGTCAAGGCATGGGACACTATGCATCTGAGTGCCCAAACAGGAGGATTGTTTCCCTAGCGGAGTACCAAGAAGCATGTGATGAACATGCCTATGATGAAGAAGAAGGAGAGCACTTTGAAGAAGGAAGTTTGGAAGAGGTTAACATAGGCCCCGATGAAGGAGAGTTGCTTGTTATCCGCCGGGCCTTGAGCGGATTTGCTACTCAAGAAGGCTTGGAGCAAAGAGAGGCGATTTTCCACACAAGGTGCACTATTCAAGGGAAAGTTTGTACCCTCATCATCGATGGAGGTAGTTGTACAAATGTTGCATCCCAAAACCATGGTGGACAAGCTCAAACTTGAGACTACACCCCATCCTAAGCCTTATAGCATCCAATGGCTAAATCAAGGCAAAGGTATATACATTTCTCATCAGTGCCTCATTTCTCTTTCTATTGGAGACCACTATAAGGATGAGATATTGTGTGACATTCTTCCTATGGATGCAAGCCATATATTGTTGGGTAGACCATGGATGTTTGATCGCCATGTAATTCATCATGGGCGCCTCAACACCTACTCCTTTATTAAGGATGAGAAGAAAATCACCTTGACCCCTATTCCATCGTGCCAAAGCCCCAAGCCACAAAAGGACCGACAAGCCTTAACCCTCATTCATCCTTCCCAAACCCTTGCCCCCAAAGAAGATTTCCCACTTCCGCCTCTTCTCCTCACCAGGTATGACCCGTTTTATCATCCTCCCCTCACCCTCTTCTATATCTCTCTAGAGGTGATGCCCTGTGACCTCCTTCCCCAAAAGCTCCCATATTGTAAGCGCGACCCCTTTCTTGAGAGGCTTGCCAACCCTTTGAGTTTGAGGACAAACTCAAAACAACCCGGGGAGTATGATGCATATTTCCATATGCATCATTTTTATTCAACTCCAATTTCAAAGAAGAAAAGGGTCAAAGAAGATCATGCTTGGAAGTGTGCTTATTTGGTCTTATTAAGTGAGTTCAAAGACTCATGACACTATGGAGAGGTCAAAAAGAGGTTAAGCTTTGCTAGAAATTTGGTGCCGAATTCATCCCTGCGGAACCCGATTTTTTGTGACCACTTTTGGACAAGCTCAAGTGGACCCACAACTTGAGGCTCCACATGGTTTTGAATTTTAAGATTTCAGCTTTCAATAAGCCCAAGTTTGTTTAATTTGGACATCATTTGATTGGGCAAAATATCACTCAAAGATACGTTATGCTGATCCAGTCCAGTCTGAGATAGGTGCATTGTTTTGGCCATAACTTTCAAACCGCTTATCCAAATTGAGCAAATGAGCCCATTCTGGAAAATAGACTTCCAGGGCTTTCTAACAAGCCCAAGAACGCGTGATTTGGCCGAGTATTCTGGAAGTTATGCTCTGTTGAAGTTGAGGCAGTTGCAAGGATTAATGCTGGGAATATGAAGAGTCTTAGGTTACATATATTTGTGTGGCTGATATTGTGCACGTTTTAGATGCTTCTAGATTGATGTAATCAGCTGCAAAAATCCTAGAATATTCCTTGTAACCTCCCCCACCCCCTTTTATGATGTGTCTTTTCATTTTTCTTAGACTTTTCATTAGCTAGTTTTAATTGTTAGGAGTTATTTGAGTCTTTTGATTGTCTTTTGCTGAGTCTATAAAAGGGGAGGGGCATGTGAAGCTAATCATTCAGCATTGTAAGAAATTTCCAAAGCAATACAAGTACTTTGAGTGTGTTTCTCAAAAGTGCAACTAAATTCCTAGTTCTATATCTTGAATTGTGGCAAATTCAAGTGGTGTTCTAGGTTCTCTTCCTTTTCCAATTGGAGTGATTCCTTGGCTAAGACAAGAGAATTAGCCCAAGGTCAAGTCATTGAGTGGCTTCGTGAAGGATTATCTCAATTACAAGATCTTGTTCTATTCCTTTTTCTTGTGTAGTGAAATTCTTCATCCATCTCATCCATCTTTCATTTCTCTGATACCAATTTGGCTTATTTTGAGTTGGAGTTTGATTTGGTTCACTTGCCACCCACATCTACATCAATTCCCTTACTTCGATTCAGCCGTTGAATGTTGATGAGTCATGGTTTGCAATCCTAGCTTCTAAATCATACTTAGAGAAACTACATTTACCCAGCTTCCTCTATCAATAATCACAAAACATACTTTCCCTTGAACTGTACAATGGGAATAGAATATGCTCTCCCTTTGTTCGTCCTTTACTCCTTTCTGATTGCTTAGAACTATTCTCAAAACTAGCAATTCACCTTCATCGGCCTCCTCCACTACCTCTTCTTGAGTTTCCTCAAGCTCATCCTCAAAGTCATCCTCTTTTTCTTCCTCCTTAAACTCCTCCTTCATGGCTGACTATTCGGCTAAAGTGATTACCTTGCGGTTTGGACAGTCCTAAGCTATATGCCCAAGTCCTTGGCATTTGAAGCATCTTTTGTTGCTCATGGGACTGGGATTGGGTATATTTTGAGGGGTTTGGATCTTTTGTGGAGCTGGGGTTCTTTGTGGAATGAAAGGGGATAGATTTTGTGGCTTGGAAATGGGATTAGGACTCCCCTTATTAAAGGGTTAGTTCCGGGTAAAGGGCTTAGGATTTTGTGGTTTAGGGGGCTGTCTAGCTTTCTTTTGCTACTCAACCTTGCGAGCCAGCACACAAACATCATCAAAAGTGGTGTAAGCTTACAAATCAACCACATTAGCATACCTAGGATTAAGACCTCCTAAGTATCTAGCAATGGTTTGCTCTTCTGGCTATTATAACTCACATTTGATCATAAGCTTCTGAAACTTTTGTGTGTACTCCTTTACATTCAGATTGCCTTGAGTCAAGTTATAAAGTTGAGAATAGCAATCTCGAACATAGGTAGGGGAAAGAAACCTAGTCTTCAGCTTGGATTTCATCTTCTCCTATGTTCTGATTTTAGACTTTCTTTCTCTAACCCGTTTAGTACACAGGTTAGTCCACCATAATGAAGCATATTTTCTAAGTCCTAAGGCCACTAACTTGACCTTCTTGTCCTTTGGAACATATTTCTACTCAAAAACTTGTTGAACAGTATGCAATCAATCTAAAAAGTCTCCTAGATCAAGCTTACCTTCAAACTCTGGGATTTCGACCTTTAAATCATTTATATTAGCTTCAAAACGTGGTTTTGGTCTAGCCATTCTTAATAGTTCATCTTCAGTAGATGAATCAAGGTTATGACTAAACACTTGCTCTTCTATTCTTGGTTCAGATTGGAGAGGCTCCTCGTTGATCTTCTCTTTTGCTTCAAGACGCACCAAGCTACTTTTGTAGGTACTCATGTTGAGCCTCAGTTTCTTGGTTATATTAAGAATCTCCATGGATCTTCTTCAGCAACATTTCATTCTGCCTCATATGAGCATCAAATTTCTCTTCCAAACTCATGCTAGAACTTGTCTTGCTCTCGGATTGTGTTTAAGCTCAAACAAGGAATGTGTTTAGAATTGAATGAAGAATGAATTTGGAAGGGTGGAAAGGATACCAGGCCTAAGAGAAACCAATGCTCTGATACCAAATATGATCTATCTTGGAAGAGAAACACAAACACTTAAACCTGAATTCAAAGCTAAAATAAAGCAAACTGAATTCAAGCTAAAGTCTAGGTGAACCCGTGGACGAATACTTGAATGAAGGATAGGCTAAACTCTGGTTTAGATACAGAATCACCACTAAACTTGAGTTTATGGCCCTTAACTCTTAACTAGGATACAGAAACACCACCTAATTAGAAGCTAAGACTTACTTGATCCTCACCATAATCGACCAAATAAGGGATAAGCAAGTGAAGTATTTAAGAGGAATGAAAGCAAATGCGCTCAATTCTGGTTTGTGTTTGATATTCAAGTTCAGTTTGCAAAATGCGCCTTGGTAAGGCATTAATACACAACCAAGTAACCAACTAGGTAGCACAAGAGCTAGAATGAGGTTTCCTCCCGAAGAAGAAAACGTCTTAAACTAACTAATCTTTGCGCTTAAGGCTAACCTAATTTACAAGATTGCTTAACTTAAACTAATTATAACTAGAATACAAAGTGATGGAGTCCTAGCAAGCCAAGACCTTGATCATGATCAATCAAGTCTAGAGCATCCAAGAACAAGGTCACAAGTTCAAAAGATGGCTCACCTTTTGCTAGAAACACAAACAGAACCTTACGGGTACAAATAAGTTTTTAAGCATGGTTTATGTTTCTAATTACTTAGGCCTCCACAAGGTAAGTCCTGAACCTTTGCATATCTTGGATCCCCAAGATGTTAATTACCTGGTCCAAGTGATTAAATCAAGTTAAGTCAAGCGAAAGATGAAGAACCAGGTCAATTTTCGAAACAGTGCAGACTAAAGCCCAATATGGACCAGTCTGAGTATTTTGATCTTTTGTGTTGGCAAATGAGCTCCAAAATGTGTAATTCCACCTGGAGGTGTTAGAAGACATTCTAATCTTTCCAACCATGTGTGGCATTCCAAATTATGCCCACATTTTGCATGAGAAAGGTGGCATCTAAACATAGCCTACAAACTGCCAGGTACTGCCCGGTTACGCCTAATTGGTGCATTCGGTGGTTGAAGTCTTTTCTGGCATCCAATCCTTGTCTTGCTACATAATTTGGTTGTTAGAAGGCTATTAGACATAGTCATAAAGGAACCACTAGGTTATCCTATGAAGAACAAGGAGAGAAAGGCAAAAACTCAGCCATTGGCTAGCCGTAAAGGGTACCCGGGAGCAAGCAGCTTTTCACTTTTCTCCCTCACATGCTCAGCTTCCTTTTTGCTTAATTGCTTACTTAGTATTTAGTTTAACTTTAATCTTTGAAGATTAATGGATGCAATGGTTGTAAGTAGCAAGGATTAAGTCTAGAAACTAGCTAGTTTCTCACGGGTTAGCTAAAACTGTGAATTAAGCATGTTTAGCAGGTTTCCTAATTCGGAAGAAACCTCACTCCCTAGGCTAGAGCAGCTTGCATGCTTGCTTGCTAGAGTATAAGGTATTGTATTCTATCATTTTATAAGGAGATTTCATGATCTGAAAGAGAGACAAGAGAGCTTTACTCCTTGAAACTCAGAACACTAAACTTGCTTATCCTTAACTAGGCCGGTTAAGGTGGTGTTCAAGTCTAGCCCTAATCTTATTTAAGTAGTGATTTCTGTATCTCAATCAAGCTTAGGGGCCCTATCCTTGGGCTTGGTCGTGATTACTATATCCAAGACTCAAGTTTAGAACTATCCTTAACTCACTATCAGTTTCGAATTGCATAGAGTTCAAGCTAAGGTCGTGAATTCCTTTCCTTGTTCTTTTGTTCTCCTTTGAGTGTGACTTGTTTCCATTGAACTTTACATCACAAAGGAAAGTAGGACAAATTATGCACTTAAGTTTAGTACACATTAATTAAGCTAATACATTAGTTTACTAAAGGAGATGTGAAGAAAAGCAGTAGTAAAGTATCCTCCCTTTTCAGCTGGCCAATCAAAATGCTTGGTGGGATTTCCTCCTTCATGTAATCACTGGTTGCTCTTCCTAAAACCTGTTTTAGCGGCCAATGATGATGTTCCTAGTCTCCTTGATGCATGATTGAAGTAAACAAGCAAGAACACAGCTGAGGAAACCCTTAGGAAGAGGAAAAACATGTAGCGGCTTAACCGGGTTCTAGAAGCTCAAAACAGCCCGATTTTCTGACCTTGTTTCCACCAATTAAAAGTGAGCATGATTTCGATTTCAGGCAATGGGAGGAAACCTTAGGGTGTATACAAACCCCCTGTAAGGTTAAATCATGTTTAAGTAGGTGAATCCCACTAAAACATTTTACCATGCAGTTTAGGACCAAAACTAGCAGGCTGAACAAAATGACTGGATCTCTTCACTTCAACTGATCATGGTTGAACTTGAATGCTTAGACCTAAAAGTTAACATCTTAAGGATCCCAAAAATGCAAAAAATATCACACTTAAGCAACAATGTAGCTTAAGAAATCATGTGAACAAAACTGGGAATTTTCTGGTTGTTTAACCCGATTGCATTAGTTTTGCACTTCTTCAAAATTTGAGCCATAGCTTGAACTTTGGAACTTGCATTAGGCATTGCTGGACTCTTAGGACCCTCTTTTATGTCTTGGGCTAAGGGGACTCCATCACTCTCACATTCCAGAGCAAGCATGACTCGAGTAAGATAGTCTTGATGTTCATGCTCATCCTTGGAATACATTAAGATATCATCGAAGTAAACCACCACAAACTTGCCTATATATGGCCTGAAAACTTGATTCATTAATCTCATGAATGTACTAAGTATATTTGAAAGACCAAAGGGCATAACCAACCATTCATAAAGCCCTCCTTTAGTCTTAAAGGCTGTCCTCCATTCATCACCTTCTCTAATCTGAATCTAGTAGTAGCCACTTCGAAGGTCTATCTTTGAAAACACCCTAGAGCCATGTAATTCATCTAGCATATCTTCAAGTCTAGGCATGAGATACCTATACTTGATAGTGATTTTGTTAATGGCCCTACTATCCACACACATACGCATTCCTTCATTCTTTTTAGAAACCAAAAGAGCAGGCACAGTACACGAACTCAAGGACTCTCAAACTAAGCCCTTAGACATCAATTCTTCAACTTGCCATTGAATCTCCACGGTATCCTTGGGATTCATCCTATAAGTTGGCTTACTAGGAAGGATAGAACAAGGAATGAGGTCAATGTGGTGTTGGATATCCCTTGTAGGAGGTAAACCCATGGGTATCTCCTCAGGAAATAAATGATAGAACTTTTTAATGAGTGCTTTGGCTACAGGATGACTTGGTAAGGGGGTTTCTGGTTCACCTTGTACACTTAACATCCACCCCTTGAAGGCCTTAAATTCATGCTAGGAGGCCCTTAACAAAGGTTCACTAACTGTGAGTAACAAATGAGAATGATTCGGCTTCTTTTAAGGCTTGATTTCATGGAGTTTAGATGGAGACAATGGGGCTAGGGTAATCTTCTTACCATCCTTAGTAAAGGAGTAAGTATTCAAGTAGCCATTATGCATAACCCTTTGGTCATATAACCATGGTCTTCCCAAAAGCATGTGACAGGCATTCATGGGAATTACATCACACCAAAGCTCATCTTGATAGTTCTTTCCAATGGAGAAAGAAACTAGGCACCATGAGTTCACTTGGATTCTCTTGCTTTTATTTAACCATTGAATGTTGTAAGGGTGTGAGTGAGTCATGGTTAGTAATCCTAGCTTCTCAATCATGTTTAGAGAAACCACATTTGCACAGCTTCCTCCATTAATAATCATTGAACATACCTTCCCTTGAACTGTATAACGGGAATGGAATATGTTCTCTCTTTGTTCATCCTTTGCTCCTTTCTGGTTGCTTAGAACTCTTCTCAAAACCAACATTTCACCTTCATCAGCCTCCTTCACCACCTTCTCTTGAGTTTCCTAAAGCTCATCCTCACAATCATCCTCCTTTTCGTCCTCTTCAAACACCTCTTTTACTACTGACCATTCGGCTAAGGTAATCACCATACAGTTTGGATAGTCTGAAGCTATATGCCCAGGTCCTTAACGTTTGAAGCACCTTCTGTTGCTCATAGGATTGGGATTGGGCCTATTTTGAGGGGCTTGGTTTTTTTGTGGAGCTGGGGTTCTTTGTGGAAAGGAAGGGAATGGATTGGGGGGCTTGGAAATGGGATTAGAACTCCCCATGTTAAAGGGTTGGTTCCGAGTAAAGGGTTTAGGATTCTGAGGTTTAGGGGCTGTCTAGCTTTCTTTTCCTACTCAACCTTATAAGCAAGCACACAAACTTCATCAAAGGTAGTGTGAGCTTGTAAATCAACCACATTTGCGCACCTACCATCAAGACCTCGTAAGTATCTAACAATGGTTTACTCTTCTGGTTCTTGTAAATCACATATGATTACAAGTTTCTCAAACTCGTATGTGTGCTCTTCAACATTCAGGTTGCCTTGAGTAAGATTATGGAGTGGAGAATAACAATCTTGAACATTAGTTGGGGGAAGAAAATGAGCCTCAGGCTTAGATTTCATCTTTTCCCATGTTCTCATCTTCGACTTCCTCTCTCCAACCTGTTAAGCACATAGGTTAGTCCACTATAGTGAAGCATATTTTCTGAGTCTTAAGGCCACTAACCTGACCTTTTTATCTTCAGGAACATCTTTACACCCAAAAACATGCTCAATAGTATATAACTAATCCAAGAATTCCTCAGGATCAAGCTTGCCTTCAAACTCCAAGATGTCAACTTTGAAATCATTGGTATTGGCATGAAACTGTGGTTCTGGTCTAGCCATTCTCAATGGTTCTCACCAGATGAATCACTGGTATGACTAAACACTCATTCTTGCCTTCTTGGTTCAGATTCGAGAGGTTCTTCATTCACTTTTTGCTTGTGCTTCAAAAAGGCACCAAGCTGTTTCCGTAGGTACTTATTTTGAGCATTAATTTCTGATTCACATTGAGCACCTTCATGGATTTTCTTGATTAGCATCTCATTCTGCCTTATGAGAGCATCAAACTTCTCTTCCAAACTCGTGCTATAACTCATCTTGCTTTCGGATTGTGTTTAAGCTCAAATAAGAAATTTGTTTGGAATTAAATAGACAAATGAATCTGAGGGTGGAAGGGATACTAGGGCTAGGAGAAACCAAAGCTCTGATACCAAATATAATGGAAATCAAAGTTGAGTTTAAGTGAGATCACGGTTGAATGAATGACTGAAGGACAGTCTAAACCATTGCTTAGATACAGAAACACCACTAGCCTTGAGTTTAGGGTCGTTAACCTTAATTAGGATACAGAAACACCACCCAATTAAGTGTTAAGACTTACTTGATCACCACCTTAATTGACCAAATTAAGGATAAGCAAGTGAAGTATTTAGAGGGAATGAAAGCAAAATGCTCTCAATTCTGATTGTATTCACGTATTGCAGTTATGTTTGCAAAATGAAGCTAACCAAGGCCTTATACACGTCCTAAGGGCAAACTAGCTAAAATGAGGTTTCCTCCCTAGGAGGAAAACGTCTAAACTAGCTTAATTAAGCGCTTTGGCTAGCCTAGTTTACATGCGTGCTTAACTTAAGCTAATTACAATCAGAATACAAAGGAAAGCAAGAAAAATGATTAAACTTAATCTTAATACATGTAATTGAGCCTAATACATCTGTTTACTAAGGGGAAGGGAAGAAAAGCAGCCGTAAAGGGGAAATACTTTTCGGCTGACCAATCCAGATGCATAGCTTGATTTTCTCTCTTTATGTTCTCATTGGTTGCTCTTTCCAAAGGGGATTTTTGCAGTAAATCATTGTGTTATTGGCTGTCCTGACTCATAAGTGAAGCTAACAAGCAAGTAACCAGCTGAAGAAACCCTCTTGAAGAGGAAAGACATGCAGCAGCTTAACCGGGTTCTAGAAATAGTTTTCAGCCCGGTTTTGTGCCCTTCTTTCCACCTATCAAAAGTGAGCATGATTTTAATTTCAGGCCATGGGGGAATCCTTAGGTATGTACAAACCCCCTTGCAAAGAAATCAAGGTTAAATCATGTTTAAGTAGAGATTTCTACTAAAACATTTTATCGTGCAGTTTCGGATCAAAACTGACAGACTGAACAAAATCATTTGATGTCTTTACTTCGAGTGAGCATGATTGAATTTTAATGCTTGGACCTCAAAACTAACATCTTAAGTATCCCAAAAATGCAAAAATATCAAACTTAATCTCAAATTTAGCTTAAGAAATCGAATGAACAAAATCGGGTACTTTCTAGCTGTTCAACCCGGTTGCATCAATTTCGCTCTTTTCCAGAATGTGAGCCATTGCTTCAATTTTGCAGCTTACATTGGACCTTACAAGACTCTTAGCACCTTCTTCAATGTCTTGGCATAAGGGGACTCCATCAAAAGCTCAATCAAGGTGCCGATGCTCTACCATGAAGTTATACACTCTTGTTCCAATTAGATGCTTGTGTACTTGGTTTTGAGCATCTAAAAATGTTGTATGTTGAAGGTGAAGACTTTGAGAAGTTGTTTGCTGAATGTTCAAAACACCCCAAAGGTGATTTCCTTGTTCAAGAAGGATTTCTTTTCAAGGGTACACGACTGTGTACCAAGGTGTAGCACAAGTCTTAATTAGAGAAGTTCATGGAGGTTCTCTAACTGGTCATTATGGAGAAAACAAGACACTCATTATGCTAAGAGAGCATTATTATTAGACAGGCATGGAGAAGGACATACAAGACATCCTGAAAAGATGTGGGACTTATCAAGTAGCCAAGAGTCATTCCCTACCCTATAGCCTTTGCGCAACTTTGCCTATTCCCACCACTCCTTAGGTTGATGTAAGTATGGATTTCATTCTTTGATTACCTAAAACCCAAAGGAACAGAGATTCAATCTTTGTTATGGCAGATAGGTATTCAAAGATGTCTCATTTCATTCCATATAACAAAACTAATGATGCTACACACATTTCTGAGCTATATTTTAGGGAAGTGGCTAGATTGCATGGTATACCCAGATCAGTTATTTCTAATCAGCATACTAGATTCCTTACCCATTTTTGGATTACTTTGTGGAGGAAGTTGGGTACTAAACTTAAGTATAATACAACTTGCCATCCACAAACTAATGGGCAAACTGAGGTTACAAATTAGACCCTAGGAACACTTCTAAGGGCCTTAATTAAACCTCACACCAAGGCTTAGGATTTACTTTTACCCCATGCAGAGTTTGCGTACAATAGAGCTCCTAGCAAGGCTACTAGTCTGTCACCATTCAAGGTGGTCCATGGGATCGATTCTATTAGTCCACTTGACCTTACTCCACGCCCTTTAGATCAAAAGCCAAGTGCGGGTAGAAGAAATCCAGAAGATATATAAGTTGGTGGAGAGCAGAATAGAGAGAACAAATACATCTTATCAGGTCAAGCCAATAAACATAAGAAGAAGGTGGTATTTCATCTTGGAGATCTCGTATGGATACACTTTAAGGAAGGAAAGATTTCTTTCAAAGAGGAAGAACAAGCTCATGCCAAGGGTTGATGGTCTATTTGAGGTACTTGAAAGAATTAATGAGAATGCTTATAAGGTTGATTTGCCAGGTGACTATGGAGTTTCAGCAACATTCAATGTTGGTAACTTGAGTGCTTACCAAACTGATGATTACCTTGCTGATTTGAGGATCAAATCTCTTCAACAAGGGGACGATGATGGAGTCCCCTTAAGCGAAGACATGGAATAAGTCCCTAGGAGTCTAGCAAGGTCCAATGCAAGTTCCAAAGTCCAAGCCATAGCTCAAATTCTAGAAAAGAGCTAAAGTGATGCATTCGCGTTAAACGGCTATAATGTACCTGATTTTGTCCACTCGATTTCTTAAGCTAAATTGTGGCTTAAGTTTGATGTTTTTGTATTTTTGGGTTCCTTTAGATGTTAACTTTCAGGTCCAAGCATGATGGGGACCATCCCTTTGAACCTTTTGGAGATCAACCAGAAAGCCAAGAGGACTCTATAAGCACCAAGGAGATTAGGGAAGTTCATGCTTTGGCTCAAGAATCATAAACCAGCTTTTACACCTACTGTCCGATTTATACAGAAATTGACCCAATTTTGTGCAACTTTTGTGCAATGAAGACCGGCATGATTGACTGCCTTGGCCACCTTATTTAAGTTCAAGATGTTAGCTTTCTAATAAATCAAGTTTTCAGTCATTTGGAGGTCATTTGGCTAGTCAACTAACAAGATCTTTTGAACCATGTAGAACTAGCACTAATCCAACGTAGGGCAGAACCAAGGGGATTTAAATGGACCAAATTAGCTCCAAATTTTGTGCAACTTTAGGGAATGGAAGATGAGATAAATATTTATCAGGCCACCTTCCATAAAGGGCCAGAAAGCACCCCCTTGTGCTGCTATTATCCAGCCAAAAGGATAAGATAAATGTTTGGTTAACCGGTTTTGTACTAGCCGTGTAAGAGGTCTTGTTTTGCCTTAATTACTTGTACTGCTTGCTGAGTTAGACTTTGTATTATTATGCTAAGATGCTTTGAAGGCTTGACACCTCATTTTGATTGCCTTTAGTACTAATAAGGTGACTAAGTGAATAATTAAGTTGAAAAGTACCCAAGGGGAGTGGGCTGATTTGATGCTCCCTCTTCCCTAGTGTACTACTTGTCTTTGGCTGAGTTTTAGGACCTAACTAGCCATTAGGGAGGCCTTAAAACCAGCAAAGAGAGTCTTTTGTAAGATAACTTTGAATGAATGAAATGCTTGAGTTTAGAAAACTCTCTCTACCTCTCTTAAACTCCTAATGTAGCATCTTAAGTGCGGCAACCTCAAGTAGGTCTCTAGGTCTTCTCCAATCAACTAGAAAGGAGATTAACTTCTGTAATCTAGTTGATCTAAGAAGATTTCCTAAGTGTGTGTGAACTAAGGTAGGTATCTGGATCACCCTTGCTAGCCCACTTGTGTTCTATCCTTATTTTTGTTACCTTTGGTTCCATCTCTCTCCGTTCTGCCCGTATGCTTTCTTGAGTCCCTTCTGTAAATTCTTGCATTAGTGAGGCTAGAATACATCAAGTAGTATAAGAGCTTAGGCAACCCTCTTGGCTAAGCTTCCAAACCCAAACACATTCTAAACTCAATTCCCAAATCAATCCTAAACACATTCCCTTGACAAACACACAACCATGCCCAGGCAGAATTTTAGCACGGCCACACCGTGCCTAGGGGGCACGATTGTGCCTAATTCTAGCACTCCCATTTTAGTGCCAGCTTGGCACGCCCTGACTGTGCCATTGAGCCTGTCTGTGCCTTCCACTTCCCATCCAAAATAATAAAACCTGTCACTTAAAAGCCAACATATCTTCTAGCCTTACTCCCGAGCAAGTGGCTGAACAACCTTTGAGAGAAAAGGCTGAATTAGAAGCACAAGTTAAGTATTTACAATCACAACTTGGCCAAATGTTACAAGAAAAAAGGAGGAACATGCGAAGTTCTAGAAGTGCAAGCAAACAAGCTGATTCAGATGACTTTGAGGAGGAAGAAAGCAATTCACTTGTTGATTTCGATGAAGATGTCTATGCAAGAAGGCCAAGGAGGCACCGTAGGTCTCAAGAGAGAAGCTACAATGATTTTAAGGTGGATATTCCCGAGTTTGAAGGCCAACTTGATCCGAACTTGTTCTTAGATTGGCTTTAAACCGTTGAAAGACTCTTTGAGCTCAAAGACATCCCCGAAGAAACGAATGTAAAACTTATTGCTTTGAAGCTTAGAAAGTACACCTCTATTTGGTGGTCGAATGTTGTGACTAAGAGAGTTAGGAGAGGAAAAGGGAAGATTAAAACTTGCGAGAGAACAAAGTCCAAACTTAAGTCCAAGTTTCTACCTCCCCATTACTTACAAGACAACTTCCTTAAACTCCACCACCTCAAACAAGGGGTCTAAGAGTGCAGAAGAGCACACTAGAGACTTGGAACAATTACTCTTAAAGTGTGATTTGAAGGAGGAAACCTTGATTGGGGAATTGAGTGGTTTGAATGAGGAGATTGCTCATGTGGTTGAACTCCACCCTTACACTTCTTTGGATGAGCTTAGTGTCCTAGCTCATAAAGTGGAGTTACAAAAGAGAATCAAAGGCAAGGGCATGGTTTCTAAGCCTAACCCACGGTCTTATCCACTCCAAAAGCCATCCTATAACCTTCCTAAATCTGCCCCAAACACAAACCCGAGACCCCCTCCACCCACTGCCCCACAAACCCCCTCAAAATAGCCCCCTAAACCCGTGGACAAGAAACGGTGTTTCTGTTATGAAGGCCTTGGGCACTATGCATCCGAATGCCCTAACAAAAGACTGGTCACTTCGGATGAATACCAAGCTTCTTGTGAGAAGCTAGAGGAGAAAAAAATCATTGACGTATTCTAGCTTCACTAATGCAAGAGATTGCAAAGGGATTCAAGAATGCATATGGGTGTGAAGAGATTGAAGCAAAGAAAGAACAAGAACAAGGAAAGAAAGCAAGTGGATTAACAGGGGTGATTTGAAGACCCACCTTGGTTTACACACTTAGGCAGTCTTCTCAGTCCAACTAAGTTATAGAACTTAATCACCTCTTTAGTTGAATCAAGAAGACCTAGAGACCCACTTGAGGTTTCCACACTCAAGATACAATGTGATGGGGACCATCGTGCCCAAGCTTCATCCACACATTCAGCAAACCCTCACACCCATTCAACCCCCAAGGAGGCCAAAGAAGTTCATGCCTTGGTCAGAAAACTCATAAACACATCAAAAGATGC
Source organism: Carnegiea gigantea (assembly GCA_029747015.1). Classification (NCBI taxonomy): domain Eukaryota; kingdom Viridiplantae; phylum Streptophyta; class Magnoliopsida; order Caryophyllales; family Cactaceae; genus Carnegiea; species Carnegiea gigantea. Next base: position 54,600 of record JAKOGI010002076.1, read on the forward strand.
ACTGCCCAGTTCATCCAGTTTCTGACCTGGTTTTGTGTCGCTGTTGGAGCAAAATATAGAGGGGGCAATTTCCTGCACGCACCACCCTCTTAAAGCTTAAGATCTTAGCTTTCCAACAAGACCTTTTGCAAGGCATTTGGAGTCCATTTGGTCAGCCAACCAAGCCCGAAACTGAAGACAGTGCACTGCAGGGCGCCAATCAGCACAGTCCGAATTAAGGGAATGTTTGGCCCACCAACTCAACTCCATTGTTTCTGAAATTTTGCAGCATGAAAGGGGACATAAATATTTATCAAGTCAAGGGTTCAAATCCCATCCAAAGCACCCCCTTGTGTTGGTATTATCCAGCCAAAAGGACAAGGAAACACTCCTTTTAACCGGTTTGTCTCTAGCCGGTACAAGGGGCTGATTTCCCTTGGTTTTTGCTTGCCCACTTGCCTAATGACTCACCTTTGCTGCACTCTAGGACTTTTGTAAGCTTGACACCTCATTTGGGAGGCATAATAATCCCTAATGAGGTAGATTAAGCTAGGTAGTGAGGTGTTTAACTTGTAGTGGCTGATTTGATGTGTTTCTCTTCCCCACATGTACTTAGCTTTGTATTTGCTACCTAGTGATGTAGATGTGGGTGGTAAGTGAATCAAATCAACTCAAACTCAAACTAAACAAGAATCAACCAAAGAAAAGTGAATATGGTGGAAGATAGTTTGAGATGGTTTGAAGAATAATAACAAAAAGAACAAGGATAAACAAGACCTTGTAATTAAGATAATCCTTCACGGAGCCACTCAATGACTTGATCTTGGGCTAATTCTCTTGTCTTAACCAAGGAATCACTCCAATTGGAAAAGGAAGAGAACCTAGAACACCACTTGAATGAGCCAAATTCAAGATATAGAACTAGAAATTTTGAGACAAATGAGAATCACTCTCAAAGGTGCTTGTATTACTTTGGAAATCTCTTACAATGCTGAATGATTAGCTTCACATGCCCCTCCCCTTTTATAGACTCAGCAAAAGACAATCAAAAGACTCAAATAACTCCTAACAATTAAAACTAGCTAATGAAAAGTCTAAGAAAAATGAAAAGACACATCATAAAAGGGGGTGGGGAGGTTACAAGGAATATTCTAGGATTTTTGCAGCTGATTACATCAATCTAGAAGCATCTAAAACGTGCACAATATCAGCCACACAAATATATGTAACCTAAGACTCTTCATATTCCCAGCATTAATCCTTGCAACTGCCTCAACTTCAACAGAGCATAACTTCCAGAATACTCGGCCAAATCACGCGTTCTTGGGCTTGTTAGAAAGCCCTGGAAGTCTATTTTCCAGAATGGGCTCATTTGCTCAATTTGGATAAGCGGTTTGAAAGTTATGGCCCAAACAATGCACCTATCTCAGACTGGACTGGATCAGCACAACGTATCTTTGAGTGATATTTTGCCCAATCAAATGATGTCCAAATTAAACAAACTTGGGCTTATTTGAAAGCTGAAATCTTAAACTTCAAAACCATGTGGAGCCTCAAGTTGTGGGACCACTTTAGGTAGGCCAAAAGTGCACACAAAAAGCGGGTTCCGCAGGGATGAATTCGGCACCAAATTTCTAGCAAAGTTTAACCTCTTTTTGACCTCTCCATAGTGTCGCGAGTCTTTGAACTCACTTAAGAAGACCAAATAGGCACATTTCCATGCATGATCTTCTTTGACCCTTTTCTTCTTTGAAATTGGACTTGAATAAAAATGATGCATATGGAAATATGCATCATACTCCCCGGGTTGTTTTGAGTTTGTCCTCAAACTCAAAGGGTTGGCAAGCCTCTCAAGAAAGGGGTCGCGCTTACAATATGGGAGCTTTTGGGGAAGGAGGTCACAGGGCATCACCTCTAGAGAGATATAGAAGAGGGTGAGGGGAGGATGATAAAACGGGTCATACCTGGTGAGGAGAAGAGGCGGAAGTGGGAAATCTTCTTTGGGGGCAAGGGTTTGGGAAGGATGAATGAGGGTTAAGGCTTGTCGGTCCTTTTGTGGCTTGGGGCTTTGGCACGATGGAATAGGGGTCAAGGTGATTTTCTTCTCATCCTTAATAAAGGAGTAGGTGTTGAGGCGCCCATGATGAATTACATGGCGATCAAACATCCATGGTCTACCCAACAATATATGGCTTGCATCCATAGGAAGAATGTCACACAATATCTCATCCTTATAGTGGTCTCCAATAGAAAGAGAAATGAGGCACTGATGAGAAATGTATATACCTTTGCCTTGATTTAGCCATTGGATGCTATAAGGCTTAGGATGGGGTGTAGTCTCAAGTTTGAGCTTGTCCACCATGGTTTTGGATGCAACATTTGTACAACTACCTCCATCGATGATGAGGGTACAAACTTTCCCTTGAATAGTGCACCTTGTGTGGAAAATCGCCTCTCTTTGCTCCAAGCCTTCTTGAGTAGCAAATCCGCTCAATGCTCGCCTAATGACAAGCAACTCACCTTCATCGGGGCCTATGATAACCTCTTCTTCTTTTTCCTCCAAACTTTCCTCTTCTTCATGGTCATGCTCCTCAAAAGAAGCTTGGTACTCAGCCAGGGAAACAATCTTCTTGTTAGGACACTCAGATGCAAAATGTCCCATACCTTGACAACGGAAACAACGAACCTGGTCTTTTGGCCGTGAGGGCACTTTTGTGGGAGGTGGAGGGGTGATGGGAGGGACACTTTTGGCGGGTGAGGGGGTTTGAATTTGTGGGGGAAAGTAAGGTGATTCTTGAGAAAAAGGACGGGAAGGAGTCTTGGAAAAGATGCTCTTTTCCTTAGATTTCTTTTGTTGCTCTACCTTATAGGCTAGAGAACTCAAGTCATCTAGGGATGAATAGGGTTGCAACTCAATTACATGAGCAATGGACTCATCAAGACCAGTCAAGTATCTTACCAAGGTTTGTGAGTCGTCTTCTCTCAAATCGCATTTGAGTAGGAGTTGTTCAAACTCCCGAGTGTATTCTTCCACACTCTTGGATCCTTGCTTGAGTCGATGGAGCTTGAGATAATTGTCTTGCACATAGTGAGAGGGAAGAAACTTGGCCTTGAGTTTTTCTTTCATTTTGGCCCAAGTTCTGATTTTCCCTTTCCCGTTTCTTGCTCTTTTCGCTCCAAGGTTAGCCCACCAGATTGAAGCATATTTTCTGAGTTTAAGGGCTACAAGCTTTACCTTCTTATCTTCCGGGATGTCCTCATATTCAAAGATCCTCTCAATGGTGTGCAACCAATCGAGAAATAAGTCCGGATCAAGTTGGCCTTCAAATTCGGGGATGTCAATTCGGACACCACCAATATTTCCTCCTTGCCTTCGTCTCCTTGGGGGTTCCTCATCACTTGAATTGGCATGGGAGTGATGGACTTCCTCTTCAGATTCAACCACCGGTTCATGAGGATGAGAGGGAGTGGGGCTATGAACCCACCTTCTTTTCTCCTCCAAAAGTTGCCCAAGTTGAGTTCGAAGATAAGTGAGTTGTGCTTCTAACTCTTCCACACGTGCTTGGTCGCTTCTTGTGGACTTTGTAGACATGTTGGAGATGCGTTGAAGGAAGAATATGCAGCAGGGAAAGTGGCACGGTCGTGCAAGGGGGCACGGTCAGGCCGTGCTATGCTTCGGCTGAAGAAAATGCAGAAAAGTAGAGTGGCACGGTCGTGCTTGGCGGCACGGGGGCACCGTGCTGCTTCTCTGGTCTTCGAGACTGGGTTTGCCGGTTTGTGCCTTTTTTTTTTTTTTTGTATTTTGGCTTTTTGGGATGTACTTGGGTGTGATGTGGGTCACTTAAAAGCCTTGGCTCTGATACCAATTGATGTAGATGTGGGTGGTAAGTGAACCAAATCAACTCAAACTCAAACTAAACAAGAATCAACCAAAGAAAAGTGAATATGGTGGAAGATAGTTTGAGATGGTTTGAAGAATAATAACAAAAAGAACAAGGATAAACAAGACCTTGTAATTAAGATAATCCTTCACGGAGCCACTCAATGACTTGATCTTGGGCTAATTCTCTTGTCTTAACCAAGGAATCACTCCAATTGGAAAAGGAAGAGAACCTAGAACACCACTTGAATGAGCCAAATTCAAGATATAGAACTAGGAATTTTGAGACACAAATGAGAATCACTCTCAAAGGTGCTTGTATTACTTTGGAAATCTCTTACAATGCTGAATGATTAGCTTCACATGCCCCTCCCCTTTTATAGACTCAGCAAAAGACAATCAAAAGACTCAAATAACTCCTAACAATTAAAACTAGCTAATGAAAAGTCTAAGAAAAATGAAAAGACACATCATAAAAGGGGGTGGGGGAGGTTACAAGGAATATTCTAGGATTTTTGCAGCTGATTACATCAATCTAGAAGCATCTAAAACGTGCACAATATCAGCCACACAAATATATGTAACCTAAGACTCTTCATATTCCCAGCATTAATCCTTGCAACTGCCTCAACTTCAACAGAGCATAACTTCCAGAATACTCGGCCAAATCACGCGTTCTTGGGCTTGTTAGAAAGCCCTGGAAGTCTATTTTCCAGAATGGGCTCATTTGCTCAATTTGGATAAGCGGTTTGAAAGTTATGGCCCAAACAATGCACCTATCTCAGACTGGACTGGATCAGCATAACGTATCTTTGAGTGATATTTTGCCCAATCAAATGATGTCCAAATTAAACAAACTTGGGCTTATTTTAAAGCTGAAATCTTAAGCTTCAAAAGCACATGGGCCCTCAAGTTGTGGGTCCACTTGAGCTTGTCCAAAAGTGGTCACAAAAATCGGGTTCCGCAGGGATGAATTCGGCACCAAATTTCTAGCAAAGCTTAACCTCTTTTTGACCTCTCCATAGTGTCGCGAGTCTTTGAACTCACTTAAGAAGACCAAATAGGCACATTTCCATGCATGATCTTCTTTGACCCTTTTCTTCTTTGAAATTGGAGTTGAATAAAAATGATGCATATGGAAATATGCATCACCTAGGGAGAGAGGGAGCTCGGCCATGGCTTGTTAAAAGGCAGCTTGGTTCCTTCATTTTGCAACCAACTTGAATGCATAAGCTTGTGAGTTCTCAAAGAAACTCTCCCCCTCAAAATTCCTAGTCTATATCTTAAGTGTGGCAACTTAAGTGGTGTCTAGGTCCCTTTATCTCAATTAGGTGGTGATTCCTAATTGATCTAAGGGGATTGCCCAAGTATCCAACAAGAGTGGCTCCTCTTGGATTATCTCTTGAAGGTGCTTGCTCTATCAACTCTCCTCTTATCTTCTACACTCTCTCCCTTTCCTCCCTTAGTTTCCTTAGCAAGAACAAGGGTGGAGTAAGCTTGGGTTGTGTTCATTGCAAGCATACATCAACTTGGTATCAGAGCCTAGGCTACCCTCCTGAGTATTGCTTCCAACCTCAAGCACATCCCAAACACAAAACCCACAAAAACATCCCAAACACTCCCCCCCATGGATTTTCAGCCGTGCACAACCAGAAACACAGCACGGGTGCCCCGTGCCCCCATAGCACGACCGTGCCACACAATTCCTGCAACCTTCATCTTCCAGCAACCCAGCACGGTCACCCCGTGCCAACCCACACGACCGTGCCACATACCCTGTCCCAGAATTCACCCTCAGCCCGTGAGCACGCCCACCCCGTGCCACTGCACACGGCCGTGCCTCCCTCTTCCCGTCCCAAAACACTAAGCTTCCACCACAAAGCTATCATGTCCGCTAGCCTCACCCCTTCCCAAGTGGCTGAACAAGCTCATAGGGAGAAAGCCGAACTTGAGGCTCGAGTCAAGTACCTTCAACGGCAACTTGGCCAACTTATGGAAGAAAAGAGGCGACACCAATGGGGCTCTAGAAGTTCAAGCAAGCATGGGGACTCGGACGACTCCGAGGGAAGCAATCCCTTTGGAGATTCAAGCGAAGAAGAGCAAGGTAGACGTCCCCGCCAACATCAAAGGCAACATGAATGAGGTTATGGAGATTTCAAAGTTGATATCCCGGAGTTTGAAGGACAACTTGATCCGGATGTCTTCCTCGATTGGTTGCAAACAGTGGAGCGAGTCTTTAAGTACAAAGACATCCCGGAAGGCAAAAAGGTAAAGCTTGTGGCCTTGAAACTTCGCAAATATGCATCTATTTGGTGGTCCAATGTTGTGTCTAAGAGAGTAAGAAAGGGGAAAAGTAAGATTAAGACTTGGGAGAAGATGAAGTCCAAACTAAAGGCCAAATTCTTACCCCCACATTACCTCCAAGACAATTTCCTTAAACTCCACCACCTCAAACAAGGTTTCAAAAGTGTAGAAGAGTACACTAGGGACTTTAAATAACTCCTCTTGAAATGTGATTTGAAGGAGGATGACTCCCAAACCTTGATTCGATACTTGAGTGGTCTTGATGAGCAAATTGCCCATGTTATTGAGTTGCATCCCTACACCTCTCTTGATGAGCTAAGTGCTCTAGCCCACAAAGTTGAAATGCAAAAGAAACTCAAAGGCAAGAATCCCATCCCCAAGCCTACCCCACGGCCTTATGGCTTCCAAAAGCCTCCATACATTCCTCAAAAATCCTTCCCATCCCCGAACCCGAAACCCCTACAAAACACCACTCCACAAACTCCCTCCAAACAACCGCCCCCAAAGCCATCTAGCAAGGTCCGGTGTTTTCGTTGCCAAGGCCTTGGACACTATGCTTCCGAGTGTCCCAACAAAAGAATGGTCTCTCTAGCTGAATATCAAGCTTCCCTAGAGGAGCTAGAAGAGGAGGTGGAGAAGGAGGAAGATGAGAAAGGGGTGTACTTGAATGAAGTCATAGAGGAGGTTGAAGAGGGCCCGGATGAAGGAGAGCTGTTAGTAATTCGAAGAGCTTTGAGTGGGCTTGCTTCACATGAAGAAATGGAACAACGGGAGAGTATTTTCCACACTCGATGCACCGTAAGTGGAAAAGGGTGTTCACTCATCATTGACGGTGGGAGTTGCGCTAATGTGGCTTCCAAGACCATGGTGGACAAGCTCAAGCTCCCGGTCACACCTCATCCAAGTCCTTACACCATCCAATGGCTCAACCAAGGTAAGGGTTTGCATATCACCACTCGGTGTTTACTTTCCTTTTCCATTGGAAGAACCTACAAAGATGAAATTTGGTGTGATATTGTGCCCATGGATGCTTGTCATGTCCTCTTGGGCCGGCCATGGTTATTTGATAGGAGAGTCATGCATGATGGCCGCTTGAACACCTATACTTTCACCAAAGACCACAAGAAAATCACCCTCACTCCCCTTAAGCCTAGCCCACAAAAGAACCCTCAAGACGCTCCCAAGTTGGATGTCTTTCTCACCACCTTACTCCACTCTCAACTCCATGAATTTGAAGACTTCAAAGAGTGGATCCTCTTAGGCCAAGAACCGGCCAAGGTAAAGGAGTTTTCCCACCCTTTACTCACACCCCTCATGAAAACCTTTTCCCATGTCTTCCCACATGAAATACCCCATGGCCTACCCCCTAAAACGTTGATCCAACACAAGATTGATCTTATTCCCGGTGCCACACTCCCAAACAAGCCGGCATACCGCATGAACCCTCAAGAAACTCAAGAGGTTCAAAGACAAGTGGATGACCTCCTATCCAAGGGGTTAATCCGTGAGAGTTTGAGCCCGTGTGCCGTCCCGGCATTGCTTGTGCCCAAGAAAGATGGGAGTATGAGAATGTGTGTTGATAGTAGAGCTATCAACAAGATCACCATCAAGTACCGGTACCCCATTCCAAGGTTGGAAGACTTGCTTGATGAGACTTAAGCCACTATCTTCTCCAAAATCGACCTTAGAAGTGGCTATTATCAAATTCGCATCTTTGAAGGGGATGAATGGAAGACGGCTTTCAAGACCAAAGGGGGCCTCTATGAGTGGTTAGTTATGCCATTTGGCTTGACTAATGCACCAAGCACCTTCATGAGACTTATGAATGAGCTGCTTAGGGCGGTCATTGGCAAATTTGTTGTTGTCTATTTCGATGACATTCTTGTGTATAGCCGGGATGAACAAGAGCATGCAAGCCACCTCCATCAAGTCTTGAGCATTTTGGCCGAAGAGAAGCTCTATGGTAATCTTGAGAAATGCCACTTCTTCACACCCCAAGTTATCTTCTTGGGTTATGTGGTTTCGGCTCAAGGCATCCATGTAGATGAAGACAAGGTCAAGGCCATCCATGAGTGGCCTACTCCCACCTCCATACAACAAGTCCGGAGCTTCCATGGTTTGGCTTCCTTCTATAGGAGGTTTGTCAAAGATTTTAGCTCCATCATGGCACCCATGACCGAGGTCCTCAAGGCCAAGCACTTTGTGTGGAGTAATCAAGCCCAACGAGCTTTTGAAGAGATTAAGGAGAAGGTTACTAGTGCACCCATTCTTGCACTACCTAGCTTTTCCAAAGTCTTTGAGGTAGAGTGTGACGCTTCCGGAGTTGGCATAGGGGCCGTGTTGTCACAAGAGAAGAGGCCCATTGCATATTATAGTGAAAAGTTGATGATGCCAAGAGGAAGTACTCTACATATGACAAGGAGTTCTATGCCATTGTGAGGGCACTAGAACATTGGCGGCATTACTTGGTTGGAGGAGAGTTCATTCTCCACACGGATCACCAAGCTTTGAAGTTCATCCAAGGACAACATAAGCTCAACCCACGACATGCCAAGTGGGTAGAGTTCATGCAATCCTTCTATTTTGTGATCCACCATAAATCCGGCCAAATGAACAAGGGGGCCGATGCACTTTCAAGAAGGTATCTCTTGCTCTCTACCCTTGAATCCAAGGTACTTGGGTTTGAGGTTGTCAAGGGGATGTACACTAACGATGAAGACTTCAAGGAGGTCTATGCAAAGTGTGCAACCCATCGCCACGACCTCTTCCATCTCCTAAAGGGGTTCCTCTTCAAGGGGTCACGACTTTGTATACCCAAGTGCGGGTTTAGAGAGTTGCTAATCTAAGAGTTGCATGGTGGTGCTCTAGCCGGCCACTTTGGGGTAGAGAAGACGTGCTCAATGCTCAAGGAGCACTACTATTGGCCAAAAATGGCTAGAGATGTGGAGCATTTCATCAAAAGATGCTCAACTTGTCACATGGCCGAAAGCCATGTCCTTCCCCACGGCCTCTACTCCCCTTTGCCCGTACCACTAGCCCCATGGGAAGATATTAGCTTGGATTTCATCACGGGTTTGCCGCGCACACAAAGAAGCAAGGACTCCATCATGGTGGTGGTAGACCGATTCTTCAAAATGGCCCACTTTGTTCCTTGCCACACCACTCATGATGCTTCCCACATAGCCAATCTCTACTTCAAAGAGATTGTGAGACTTCATGGCATTCCCAAGAGCATGGTTTCGGATAGGGACACTAAGTTCCTTAGTCACTTTTGGCTCACACTTTGGAGAAAGATGGGGACACTTCTCAAGTTTAGTACCACTTGTCACCCCCAAACCGATGGCCAAACTGAGGTGACTAACCGGACCTTGGGCACCTTACTTAGGGTGCTTGTGAAGAAGAACATCAAGGCTTGGGATGAACTCCTACCTCATGCGGAGTTCGCTTTCAACCGTGCACCAAGCAAAGCCACCCACCTCTCCCCCTTCCAAGTGGTCTATGGGTACAATCCAAGAACACCCTTAGACCTCACTCCCATTCCCACACCTAGCAAGTTTAGTTGGGAGGCTGAAAAACGAGCCCAAGAGATCAAGGACCTTCATGCTCAAGTCCGGGAAAGGATTGAGAAGGCTAATACCCAAGCCATGCATCAAGCCAATAAGCACAAGAAGGAGGTCCACTTTCAGCCGGGAGACTTAGTGTGGGTCCACTTGCGGAAGGAGAGATTCCCAAGCAAACGCAAGTCCAAAATCATGCCAAGGTCCGATGGCCCGTTTGAGATATTGGAGAAGGTCGGGCCCAATGCCTACAAAGTCGACCTTCCTGGTGATTATGGGGTATCCGCCACCTTCAATGTGGCTGATTTGAGCCCATACTATGATGAAGATGAGGAGTTACCGAGTTTGAGGTCAAACTCCAAACAAGCCGGGGAGGATGATGGGGACCATCGTGCCCAAGCTTCATCCACACATTCAGCAAACCCTCACACCCATTCAACCCCCAAGGAGGCCAAAGAAGTTCATGCCTTGGTCAGAAAACTCATAAACACAGCAGAAGATGCACTGCCCAGTTCGTCCAATTTCTGGCCCGGTTTTGTGTCACTGTTGGAGCAAAATATAGAGGGGGAAATTTCCTGCACGCACCACCCTCTTAAAACTTAAGATCTTAGCTTTCCAACAAGACCTTTTGCAAGGCATTTGGAGTCCATTTGGTCAGCCAACCAAGCCCAAAACTGAAGACAGTGCACTGCAGGGCGCCAATCAGCACAGTTCGAATTAAGGGAATGTTTGGCCCACCAACTCAACTCCATTGTTTCTGAAATTTTGCAGCATGAAAGGGGACATAAATATTTATCAATTCAAGGGTTCAAATCCCATCCAAAGCACCCCCTTGTGTTGGTATTATCCAGCCAAAAGGACAAGGAAAACACCCTTTTAACCGGTTTGTCTCTAGCCGGTACAAGGGGCTGATTTCCCTTGGTTTTTGCTTGCCCACTTGCCTAATGACTCACCTTTGCTGCACTCTAGGACTTTTGTAAGCTTGACACCTCATTTGGGAGGCATAATAACCCCTAATGAGGTAGATTAAGCTAGGTAGTGAGGTGTTTAACTTGTAGTGGCTGATTTGATGTGTCTCTCTTCCCCACATGTACTTAGCTTTGTATTTGCTGCCTAGGGAGAGAGGGAGCTCGGCCATGGCTTGTTAAAAGGCAGCTTGGTTCCTTCATTTTGCAACCAACTTGAATGCATAAGCTTGTGAGTTCTCAAAGAAACTCTCCCCTCAAAATTCCTAGTCTATATCTTAAGTGTGGCAACTTAAGTGGTGTCTAGGTCCCTTTATCTCAATTAGGTGGTGATTCCTAATTGATCTAAGGGGATTGCCCAAGTATCCAACAAGAGTGGCTCCTCTTGGATTATCTCTTGAAGGTGCTTGCTCTATCAACTCTCCTCTTATCTTCTACACTCTCTCCCTTTCCTCCCTTAGTTTCCTTAGCAAGAACAAGGGTGGAGTAAGCTTGGGTTGTGTTCATTGCAAGCATACATCACAATGCTAGGATTTTGAGAGAGGTAGAGAGAGTTTTCACAACTCAAGCTTTTCATCATTCAAAGTTATGGAACAAAAGACTCTTTGGCTAGTTTTAAAGGGCAATCCAACCGCTATTCCAAGCCCCAAAATGCAGCCAAAGACACTTAGTATACTAGGGAAGAGAGAGCATCAAATCAACCCACTCCCCTTAGTACTTACACTTAATCATTCACTTGGTCGCCTCATTGGCGCTAAAGCCTAATCAAGAATAAGGTGTCAAGCCTTCAAAGCATCCTAATTAAACTAGTACAAGCCAATTTGCAACAAAAAGTACAAGCAACTAAGGCAAAATGCATCTCTCTTACACGGCTAGTACAACTGGTCTTCCAAGTAATTTTTGATGTCCTTTTGGCTGGATAATAGCAGTACAAGGGGGTGCTTTTTGGTCCGTTCAAGGCTGGTGATTTGATAAATATTTATCTTGCCTTTCATGCCCTGAAGTTGGAAAAAAGTTGGAGTTAAGTTGGATCACTTAAACCCCTTGATTCTGCTCTACACTAGATTAGCTCCAGTTCTATGCAGTCTGAAAGAAATGGCTGGTTGACTAGGCAAACGACCTCCAAATGACTTACAACTTGATTTATCGGAAAGCTAACATCTTAAACTTAAAAGGGGGGTCTTTGCCCTCAGTTATACCTTCAGTATCAGTGTTCAATAGATTGATAAAATCGGGCTAAATTCTGGTTGAACTGGGCAAAAGGTGCACGGGCTGGTTGGCAACTTCTTGCACCAAAGCATGAACTTTCTTGACCTCCTTGGTGCTTGTAGAGTCCCCTACGCTTACTAGTTGGTCTTCAAGGGGTTCTAACGGATGGTCCCCATCATACTCCCCGGATTGGTTGGAGTTTGATCTCAAACTCAAAAATTGCTCATCTTCATCGTAGTAGGGACTAAGGTCAGCCACATTGAAGGTGGCTAAGACTCCATAATCTCTTGAGAGGTCGATCTTGTAAGCATTAGAACTAATCTTCTCAATGACCTCAAATAGACCATCTAACTGTGGCACAAGCTTGGATTTGCGCTTGCTAGGAAATCTTTCTTTCCTCAAATGGATCTAAACCAAGTCTCTGGTTGAAATTGTGCATCTTTTCTATGCTTGTTGGCACGTTGCTTTACTTGCTCATTAGATTTCTCAATCATTTCCCTCACCTTGGTGTATAACTTTTGGATTTCTTTTGCTCTCTTCTCGGCCTCCCAACTGAATTTGGTGGGATTAGGGATTGGAGCAAGGTCCAAGGGAGTCCGAGGGTTGTAGCCATGCACCATTTGGAACGGGAAAAGAGAGGTAGCCTTGCTAGGAGCTCGGTTGAAGCAAATTCTGCATGAGGGAGCAAGTCATCCCACCCTTTAATGCTCTTCTTAACTAGAACTCTAAGCAAAGTGCCCAAAGTCCTATTAGTCACTTCGATTTGACCGTCAGTTTAGGGGTGGCATGTAGTGCTAAACTTGAGGTACCAAACTTTCTCCACAAGGCATGCCAAAAATAACTTATGAACTTTATGTCCCTATCTGAAACCATGCTTCTTGGAATCCCATGAGGACACACTATCGCTTTGAAGTAGGGGTTTGCAATAAGGGAAGCATCATTAGTGGTATGGCATGCTATGAAGTATGCCATTTTAGAGAATCAGTCCACTACCACCATGATTGAATCTTTGTGCCTTTGGGCCCCAGGCAAACCCGTGATGAAGTCTAAACTCACATCCTCCCAAGGGCCTAAAGGGATGGGGGGAGGAGTGTGAAGGCCTTGGGGCCGTGAGTGACTCTTGGCTTGTTAGCCAGTAGAGCACCTTCTCACATAATGCTCTACATCCTTAGATATGTTTGGCCAATAGTGGTGTTCCTTGAGCATGGAATAAGTCTTCGCAATGCCAAAGTGCCCAGCCAAAGCCCACCATGGAGCTCTTAAATGAGGAGTTTGCGAAAGCCAGTTCTAGGAATGCATAACCGTGTGCCTTTGAATAAGAAGCCATCTTCAAGAGGGAAGAGACCATAGGCATGTTGCGAGCATTTTTCAAGGATCTCCTTGAAATCTTCATCTTGAGCATACATTCGTTTGATACAATCAAAACCAAGGACCTTAGTCTCCAAAGTAGAGAGGAGAAGGTACTTCATTGACAAAGCATCCGCACTCTTGTTCATTTGGCTCGACTTTTGATGGATCATAAAGTGGAAAGCTTACAAGTACTCTACCCACTTAGCATGCCTTGGGTTGAGCTTGTGTTGACCTTGTATGGACTTAAGAGCGTCATGATCCGAATGGAGAATAAACTCTCCTCCCACCAAGCAGTGCCTCCAATGCTCCAAAGCTCTCATAATTGCATAGAACTCCTTGCCATAAGTGGAGTACTTCCTCTTTGCATCATTGAGCTTTTCACTAAAGAAAGCTACAGTGATGGACCTGCCGCGGGTCTAGGCTAAAACTCAAATTAAGAGTGAAACCTTACAAACCAAAGGTAGATACAATCAAGGGAAAACCAAGGAAAGTGGACACATAATATGATGGTTGTGAAGCATCAAACATGTTGATGTATATGTGTGTGGGGTAAGGACGAGAGAGAGACTTGGAAAGGACACTCTTTCCCTTTGATTTCTTTTGTTGCTCTACCTTGTAGGCTAGAGAACTCAAGTCATCAAGGGATGAATATGGTTGCAACTCAACAATATGAGCAATAGACTCATCAAGTCCGGTTAAGTATCTTACCAAGGTTTGAGAGTCATCTTCTTTCAAGTCGCATTTGAGTAGGAGTTGTTCAAACTCCCGAGTGTATTCTTCCACACTCTTGGATCCTTGCTTGAGTCGATGGAGCTTGAGATAATTGTCTTGCACATAGTGAGAGGGAAGAAACTTGGCCTTGAGTTTTTCTTTCATTTTGGCCCAAGTTCTGATTTTTCCCTTTCCATTCCTTGCTCTTTTCGCTCCAAGGTTAGCCCACCAGATTGAAGCATATTTTCTGAGTTTAAGGGCTACGAGTTTTACCTTCTTGTCCTCCGGGATGTCCTCATATTCAAAGATCCTCTCAATGGTGTGCAACCAATCGAGAAATAAGTCCGGGTCAAGTTGGCCTTCAAATTCGGGGATGTCAATTCGGACACCACCAATATTGCCTCCTTGCCTTCGTCTCCTTGGGGCTTCTTCGTCACTAGAATTGGCTCGGGATTGAAAGACTTCTTCTTCCAATTCGACCACCAGTTCATGAGGACGAGAGGGAGTGGAGCTATGAACCCACCTTCGTTTTTCCTCCAAAAGTTGCCCAAGTTGAGTTCGAAGATAAGTGACTTGAGCTTCTAACTCTTCCACACGTGCTTGGTCGCATCTTGTGGACTTTGTAGACATGTTCGAGATGCTTTGAAGGAAGAATATGCAGCAGGGAAAGCGGCACGGTCGTGCAAGGGGGCACGCGCAGGCTGTGCTATACTTCGGTTGAAGAAAATGCAGAAAAGTAGAGTGGCACGGTCGTGCTTGGAGGCACGGGGGCACCGTGCTCCGTCTCGACTTGAAAATTTCTGGAAAAATGATATGGCACGGTCGTGTATGGTGGCACGGGGGCACCGTGCTGCTTCTCTGGTCTTCGAGACTCGGATTGCCGGTTTGTGCCTCTTTTTGTTTTTTTGTATTTTGGCTTTTTGGGATGTATGTGGGTGTGATGTGGGTCACTTAAGAACCTTGGCTCTGATACCAATTGATGTATATGTGGGTGGGGCAAGTGAACCAAATCAAACTCCAACTCAAATAAGCCAAATTGGAAAGAGAAATGAAAGATGGATGAGATGGATGAAGAACTTCACTACACAAGAAAAAGGGATAGAACAAGATCTTGTAATTGAGATAATCCTTCACGGAGCCACTCAATGACTTGACCTTGGGCTAATTCTCTTGTCTTAACCAAGGAATCACTCCAATTGGAAAAGGAAGAGAACCTAGAACACCACTTGAATTTGCCACAATTCAAGATATAGAACTAGGAATTTAGTTGCACTTTTGAGAAACACACTCAAAGTACTTGTATTGCTTTGGAAATTTCTTACAATGCTGAATGAATAGCTTCACACGCCCCTCCCCTTTTTATAGACTCAGCAAAAGACAATCAAAGGACTCAAATAACTCCTAACAATTAAAACTAGCTAATGAAAAGTCTAAGAAAAATGAAAAGACTCATCATAAAAGGGGTGGGGGAGGTTACAAGGAATATTCTAGGATTTTTGCAGCTGATTACATCAATCTAGAAGCATCTAAAACGTGCACAATATCAGCCACACAAGTATATGTAACCGAAGACTCTTTATATTCCCAGCATTAATCCTTGCAACTGCCTCAACTTCAACAGAGCATAAATTCCAGAATACTCGGCCAAATCACGCGTTATTGCCCAAACAATGAACCTATCTCAGACTGGACTGGATCAGCATAATGTATCTTTGAGTGATATTTTGCCCAATCAAATGATGTCCAAATTAAACAAACTTGGGCTTATTTGAAAGCTGAAATCTTAAACTTCAAAACCATGTGGAGCCTCAAGTTGTGGGACCACTTTAGGTAGGCCAAAAGTGCACACAAAAAGCGGGAAATTTCTGGATGAAGGCGGCACTACCTCTTCGGGTATGAACGCCAATTTCCGGCAAAGTTTGGCAACTTCCTTGACTTCTTGAAGCTTGAGTGAGTCCTCCTTGGGCTGAGCTTGATGGTCCTTGGGCTTCTCACGATGGTCTCCATCACATGTGAGGGAGGAATGGAACTTAGAATCAAGGGATTCTAAGTAAAAATCAAAAGGGAACTTTGAGATATCTTCAAGGGGATTGTGTTGGACATATGAAGGGTAGAAGATAACCAAGCTAAACACGAAGCAAACAAGAAAAAAACCACACGGCAAGGGTGGCACGGTCGTGCACTTAGGCACGGTATGGCCGTGCCATATCACTGCCAAGCATGGCCGGTTTTGTGGTGTTTCACGGTTTGAGTTTGGCTTTGTGTTTGTGTGGAAAGCTAAGCCAAAGGGGCTATCCTTAGCCTTGCATCAGCATGGTAATGGATGAATGAAGGTTTGTAAATGTATGGAATGAAGGAGAATTAAAGATAAGAATTCACTAACTCAATTTAAGCTAGCAAATCTTCCTTCACTTCTCTTTGAATACTTGAAGATTATCAAGGTAGTTGGATAGTGCTAAACTCAATGTTTGGACACAGATATCACCACCAAACTTAAGTTTAGAGTCTTTAACAATGGATTAAGATACAGAAACACCACTTAATTCAAGATTAAAACCTACTTGATCACCACCTTAATTGACTAGATTAAGGATAAGCAAGTTGGAATTTGGTTGCACTAAGGCATGAAAGCACAAAGCTCTCAAAGGGGTTTTCTTTCAAAATCTGATGGCCGTGTGCCTTTAAATAAGCAAGCTAGCAGCCACACAAGCACACACCTCACCTTTCCCTCCTAAGGAGGAAAGGTATTAAGAGCTAAACAAGCTGATTTGTGCTAATCTAAAATACAAGCTTGCTTAAACTAGTCTAATACATTCTAAACATGAAGTAAAACATTATTAATACTTATTATACATTAATCTACTCATAAACAAAGCTTAAACATGCTGATTTGCTTGCTGAATTCCTATTGGACAGCCGTAAAGTGCCTTCCCCTTTTCGGCTCACCAATCAGATTGCATGGTGCTGTTTTCTCCTTTGTTTTCTCATTGGTTCACACATTTCAAAGCCTTCTTAGCAGCAAATTATTGTGTTTCTAGCAAGCCTTGGACGTGGTGTGATGTAGGCAAGCAACCAAGCAGCTAGGAAAACCCACTTGAGAAGGAAAAACACCTCATGCTTAAACCAGGTTGTGCTGGCAGAATGCAGGGTCTGATTGCAGGCCACGTTTCCCAGGGCAAACGTGGTCATAACTTGTCTTGCCACACATGGTTGGAAAGCTTAAGAAGTCCTCTAACAGCTCCAAGTGGAATTACTCAATTTGGAGTTCATTTGCCTGATGAAAATATCAAAATGGCTGGCTGGTCTGAACTGAGTCTCAGTCTGCACGGTTTGGAAGATTGACCTGGTTCTTCATCTTCCACTTGACCTAACTTGATTTTATCAATTGGACCACGTAGCTAACATCTTGGGGACCCAAAATATGTAAAAATACAAGATTTAAACCAAAATATATCATAAGAAATATAAAGAACAAAACCGGGTACATTCTGACCCTGCTGGGCAGTTTTGACACCTTGGGTTTATTAGCTAATTTGAGAGGGCAAATGAAGTCCAAATGGGATGAAACTTTTTTTGTTGCAAAGCTGACTTCTTGAACTTTAATCCCAATGCAAAATATTGGACTTAAACCTTAAAGGGTTTGACGTAATTAACCTCTCAAAACCGGGTTTGCTGCTGAAAACAAACCTGACCTGCTGTTTTAGGTCCTTAAACAAAACAAGGATGAATTATTCACCCTTTAATCACCAAAATGAATTACCTAGCTTGATTTGATTTTTTAAATCAAAGGGCATGGAGGGATCTCCATCATCCTCCCCTTGTTAAAAAGATTTGTCCTCAAATCAATTTAGGTAATTACCTCCTCTTCTTGATTCATTGTATGGCTGAAACAAAATCAACCATTCGAATAACTTGCCTTTGCTCTTGGAGGCTCTCTTCTCGTCAAGTCCCTTGCTGATTTGGATGTTGTATATGGGGGACTCTTTGAACATGTCATAAACCACTTCCTCACTTACTCTTAATTCAAGATTAGGAGTTGTAAGTAATGGCCTTGAATGCTTTTGACAGAAGGTTTGTTTGAGTGCTTTGGGTGGGGGTGGAGTGGGTGAAAGTTTTGATGGTTCACCAAAAGGAATGAAAAGATGGTTATGATGGTTCTTGTCTTTTGGTGGATGGTGGGTGACTAAGGTGAGTATTTCACCTTCTTCCGCCTCAAGCTTTTTCTCTTCAAATGTATTCCCATCTTTCTCTTCTCGATCCTCCTTTTCTTCCTCCTTGATTTCCTCTTGTTCATCTTCATGTTCATCAAACTTGGGAGGTAAGTTGATGGTAACCTCATTAACTTTGTGACTTTGATCTGTCTCTGGTGAAACAAAGGGCTGATTGGATTTTCTTCTTTCTTCAAACCAGAGGGCGAGTAGATCAAGTTCTCTTTCTTGCTGTTGCATTTCCGAGTTTATTTCTTGTGTTCTGAGGTTAAATGCTTCAAGCTGTTTTTGTAGTTTGAGGATTTTTCTAAGGGACATATCTTTCCCAATTCTCATTGCGAAAGTGGGTGTTTTGAGGGAATGAATTTGGATTTGTGTTTTGAGGAGCTTTGGGCGTGTCGATGGCGTGGGTTTCAGGCCAAGTTCTGAACTTGCTCTGATACCAAATATGATGGACCTGTCGCGGGTCTAGGCTAAAACTCAAATTAAGAGTGAAACCTTACAAACCAAAGGTAGATACAATCAAGGGAAAACCAAGGAAAGTGGACACATAATATGATGGTTGTGAAGCATCAAACATGTGAGGGAGGAATGGAACTTAGAATCAAGGGATTCTAAGTAAAAATCAAAAGGGAACTTTGAGATATCTTCAAGGGGATTGTGTTGGACATATGAAGGGTAGAAGATAACCAAGCTAAACACGAAGCAAACAAGAAAAAAACCACACGGCAAGGGTGGCACGGTCGTGCACTTAGGCACGGTATGGCCGTGCCATATCACTGCCAAGCATGGCCGGTTTTGTGGTGTTTCACGGTTTGAGTTTGGCTTTGTGTTTGTGTGGAAAGCTAAGCCAAAGGGGCTATCCTTAGCCTTGCATCAGCATGGTAATGGATGAATGAAGGTTTGTAAATGTATGGAATGAAGGAGAATTAAAGATAAGAATTCACTAACTCAATTTAAGCTAGCAAATCTTCCTTCACTTCTCTTTGAATACTTGAAGATTATCAAGGTAGTTGGATAGTGCTAAACTCAATGTTTGGATACAGATATCACCACCAAACTTAAGTTTAGAGTCTTTAACCTTGGATTAAGATACAGAAACACCACTTAATTCAAGATTAAAACCTACTTGATCACCACCTTAATTGACTAGATTAAGGATAAGCAAGTTGGAATTTGGTTGCACTAAGGCATGAAAGCACAAAGCTCTCAAAGGGGTTTTCTTTCAAAATCTGATATATGTTACAAGGGGGGGCCGTGTGCCTTTAAATAAGCAAGCTAGCAGCCACACAAGCACACACCTCACCTTTCCCTCCTAAGGAGGAAAGGTATTAAGAGCTAAACAAGCTGATTTGTGCTAATCTAAAATACAAGCTTGCTTAAACTAGTCTAATACATTCTAAACATGAAGTAAAACATTATTAATACTTATTATACATTAATCTACTCATAAACAAAGCTTAAACATGCTGATTTGCTTGCTGAATTCCTATTGGACAGCCGTAAAGCGCCTTCCCCTTTTCGGCTCATCAATCAGATTGCATGGTGCTGTTTCCTCCTCTGTTTTCTCATTGGTTCACACATTTCAAAGCCTTATTAGCAGCAAATTATTGTGTTTCTAGCAAGCCTTGGACGTGGTGTGATGTAGGTAAGCAACCAAGCAGCTAGGAAAACCCACTTGAGAAGGAAAAACACCTCATGCTTAAACCGGGTTGTGCTGGCAGAATGCAGGGTCTGATTGCAGGCCACGTTTCCCAGGGCAAACGTGGTCATAACTTGTCTTTCCACACATGTTTGGAAAGCTTAAGAAGTCCTCTAACAGCTCCAAGTGGAATTACTCAATTTGGAGTTCATTTGCCTGATGAAAATATCAAAATGGCTGGGATGGTCTGAACTGAGTCTCAGTCTGCACGGTTTGGAAGATTGACCTGGTTCTTCATCTTCCACTTGACCTAACTTGATTTTATCAATTGGACCACGTAGCTAACATCTTGGGGACCCAAAATATGTAAAAATACAAGATTTAAACCAAAATATATCATAAGAAATATAAAGAACAAAACCGGGTACATTCTGACCCTGCTGGGCAGTTTTGACACCTTGGGTTTATTAGCTAATTTGAGAGGGCAAATGAAGTCCAAATGGGATGAAACTTTTTTTGTTGCAAAGCTGACTTCTTGAACTTTAATCCCAATGCAAAATATTAGACTTAAACCTTAAAGGGTTTGACGTAATTAACCTCTCAAAACCGGGTTTGCTGCTGAAAACAAACCTGACCTGCTGTTTTAGGTCCTTAAACAAAACAAGGATGAATTATTCACCCTTTAATCACCAAAATGAATTACCTAGCTTGATTTGATTTTTTAAATCAAAGGGCATGGAGGGATCTCCATCATACAGCCTCTTCTCTTGAGATAGGACTGCCCCTATCTCCACACCGAAAGCATCCCATTTAACTTTAAACACTTTGGAGAAGCTTGGAAGGGCATGAACGGGTGCACTAGTGAGCTTGAGCTTGATTTCCTCAAAGGCCTTTTGAGCTTGTTCGGTCCATTCAAACTGTTTGGCCTTAAGAATTTCGGTCATGGGTGTAACAATAGAGCTAAAATCTCTCACAAACCTCCTATAAAAAGAGGCTGGACCATGAAAGCTTCGAACTTGTTGGATTGATGTGGGAACGGGCCACCCACGGATAGCTTTGATCTTAGTTTCATCAATATGAATCCCTTGGGCCGGAACAACATAACCCAAGAATATGACTTATGGGGTGAACAAGTGGCTTTTCCCTAAGTTTCCATAGAGCTTTTCTTGAGATGGAATACTTAAGACTTGGTGCAAATGATTGGCATGCTCTTCTTCACTCATGCTATGCACCAATATGTCATCAAATTAGACAACAACAAACTTGGCAAGAAGGGGCTTTAGAACTTGGTTCATAAGCCTCATGAAAGTGCTTGGTGCATTTGTCAAACCAAAGGGCATAACTAGCCACTCATAAAGTCGTCCTTTGGTTTTGAAAGCCGGCTTCCACTCATCCCCTTCAAAAATCCAAATTTGATAGTGGCCACTTCTAAGATCAATCTTAGAGAAGATGGTGGCTCCATGTAGCTCATCAAGAAGATCTTCTAATCTTGGAATGGGATAGTGGTACTTGATAGTAATCTTGTTGATTGCTCTACTACCCACACACATCCTCATGGACCCATCTTTCTCAGGGACAAGCAAGGCCAGCACGGCACATGGGCTAAGGCTCTCACGAATCACCCCCATAGCTAGTAGCTCATTTACTTGCCTTTGCACCACTTGTGTTTATTGGGGGTTCATTCGGTAGGTCGGCTTGTTTGGAAGCATGGCACCAGGAATGAGGTTAATTTTGTGTTAGATAGACCTTTTGGGAGGGAAGCCATGGGATACCTCACTTGGGAAGACATGCTCAAAGGCTTTTAAAAGAGGGGGAAGCAAAGGATAAGAAGAATCCTTAGCTTCGGCCGATTCATGGCCTAGTAGAATCCACTCTTTAAAATCATCATATTCATAGAGTTGGGAATGGAGAAGGGTGGTAAGGAAGACAACCATGCTAGGAGTGTCTTAGGGCTTTCTTTCAGAGGTAGGCTTGAGAGGGGTGAGGGTGATTTTCTTGTGGTCTTTGGTGAAAGTATAGGTGTTCAAACGACCATTATGCATCACACTTCTATCAAACAACCATGGACGTCCCAACAGGATATGACAAGTATCCATGGGCATAATATCACACCAAATTTCATCTTTGTAACTCTTGCCAATAGAAAAACTAAGCAAACACTGAGAAGAGGTTTGAAAGCCTTTACCTTGATTGAGCCATTGGACGGTGTAAGGGCTTAGATATAGTGAAACCGATAGCTTTAGCCAACTTCCTCTGTCGATGATGAGAGAGCAAACCTTCCCCTTCATGACACTCTGGGTGTGGAAGAGTTCTCCCTTTGTTCTGAATAATTTTGGAAAGCAAGGCCCCTCAAAGCTCTTCTTATCACAAGCATCTCTCCTTCATCAGGTCCTTCTTGAACTTTTCAAGGGCTTTAGTCATGAGAAGCTCCTTCTCTCCTTCATCTTGTTCCTCCTCTAGCTCCTCACAAGAAGCTTGATACTCGGCCAAAGTGACCACTCTTTTGTTGGGACACTCGGATGCATAGTGACCAAGACCTTGACAATCAAAACACCTCTTTTTATCTATGGTTTTTGGAGGTTGTTTTGAGGGTGTTTGTGCGGCATTAGGTGGAGAGGGTCTCGGGTTTGTGTTTGGGGTAGATTTAGGAGGTTTGTAGGAGAGGGGTGAGTAGAGGGTGTGAGTGGTTTGAGGGAGATGGAGACTTAGGCTCATCTTGTAGGAGGATCAAGTCTTTGAAAGACTCGAATTCATGTTGTTGGGATTTGAGGAGGGTGGTGAGAAAGACATCCAAATGAGGGTTGTCTTTGGTTTTGGAGGGAGAGATTTTGAGCGGGGTGAGGGTGATTTTTTTGTGGTCTTTTTGGAAGGTGTAAGTGTTCATCCGGCCATCATGGATGACACTTCTATCAAACAACCATGGACGTCCCAATAGGATGTAGGCAAGCATCCATGGGGACTATATCGCACCAAATCTCATCCTTGTAGTGTTTCCCAATGGAGAAAGGAACAAGGCATCGGTGGGTGATTTGCATACCTTTGCCTTGGTTCAACCACTGAATGGTGTATGGCTTGGGGTGAGGTGATGCTTGAAGCTTAAGCTTGTCCACCATGGTTTTGGAGGCAATGTTTGCACAACTACCCCCATCAATGATTAGGAAGCATATCTTTCCTTCAACGGTGCATCTCATATGGAAAATTGCCTCTCTTTGCTCCATGTTTTCTTGAGTGGCAAATCCACTCAATGACCTTCGAATGACAAGAAGTTCACCTTCATCGGGACCTTCTTCCACATTTTCTTCCTCATAATTTTCTCCTTCTTCATCTTCTTGATGATCATGTGGCTCTTCAAATGAGGCTTGATACTCGGCTAGGGAGATGATTCGCTTATTAGGACACTCGGAGGCGATGTGTCCAAGGCCTTGGCATCGGAAGTAACGGATTTTATCCTTGGGTTTGGGTGGTGCTTTTGTGGAGGGATTAGGGACGGTTGGAGGGGCATTTTTGGTTTGTGGGGGATTTTGGGGTTTAGGAGGGTAGTAGGTAGGTTTTGTGGTGGAATATGGACGGGAAGGTGATGTATATTTTCAAGGGCCTCATTTTCATTCTTTCAACTCAACTTCATGGGAGGTAAGCTCCATACAAATTCAAGCATGGCAAGGCTTTTCTTTGGTCCCACAATTTGAGTTTCATGACAAAAGACACTTTATGGAGTTTTATTTGAACTTCAAAGTGCCTTATCCGAAGGGGTTTTCCAAATGGGGATCACAAGTACCATCCATTTCAAAGGATGATGGGGACCATCGTGCCCAAGCTTCATCCACACATTCAGCAAACCCTCACACCCATTCAACCCCCAAGGAGGCCAAAGAAGTTCATGCCTTGGTCAGAAAACTCATGTACACAGCAGAAGATGCACTGTCCAGTTCGTCCAGTTTCTGGCCCGGTTTTGTGTCGCTGTTGGAGCAAAATATAGAGGGGGCAATTTCCTGCACGCACCGCCGCCTTAAAGATTAAGATCTTAGCTTTCCAACAAGACCTTTTGCAAAGCATTTGGAGTCCATTTGGTCAGTCAACCAAGCCAAAACCTGAGACAGCGCACTGCAGGGCGCAATCCAGCACAGTCCGAAATAAGGCCCTAATTGGTGGACTTCCTCAACTCCAACTTTTGTCAAATTTTACAGCATGAAAGGGGACATAAATATTTATCAGATCATGGGTTCAAATCCCATCCAAAGCACCCCCTTGTGTTGGTATTAACCAGCCGAAAGGACAAGAGAAACACCCCTTTACCCGGTTCTTCCCAAACCGGCACAAGGGTCTGATTTTCTTGGGTTTTACTTGTCCCCTTGCCTCCTCACTTGCTGAATGAGTCATTTTGCTGCATTCAAGGATCCATGTAAGCTTGACACCTCATTTGGGAGGCATTATAACCCCTAATGAGGTAGATTAAGCTAGGTAGTGAGGTGTTTAGCTAGCATTGGTTGACTAGATGTGTAACTCTTCCCCAAATGTACTTAACTATTGATTTTGCTGCTTGGAAGGGGAGGGGAGTTCGGCCATCAAGCTTAAAAATCCAGCTTGGCCTTCATTTTCAAGATAACTTTGAATATATGAGCTTGTGAGTTTTCAAACTCTTTCCACAAAAACTCCTAGTGTTATATCTTGAGCTTGGCAACTCAAGTGGGTCTCTGGGTCTTCTTAATTCAACTAAGAAGGTGATTAAATTCTGTAACTTAGTTGAAGGAAGAAGATTTGCCCAAGTGTGCAAACCAAGGTGGGTTATCATCACCCTTGCTAGTCCACTTGATCTATCTTGGTTATTGGTTCTCTTTTCTTGCTTCCTTCTCAAATGCATTCTTGATTCACTTTAGCAAACACTTGCCTTAGTGAAGCTTGAATACATCAACTTGGTATCAGAGCTTAGGCTACCTTTCTTGGCCAAGCACCCTTTGCCCAAACACGTCCAAACACCAAACTCACAAAAACAACCCAAACACTCCACCACGAAATTTGCAGCCGTGCCTAACCAGAGATTCAGCACGGGCACACCGTGCCACACCCGCACGACCGTGCCACCCCTAACCTGCAGCACCCCATTCCCGCAGCTCAGCACGGTTACACCGTGCCTTAAAGCACGACCGTGCTCCTTGCTCCCAACCCCGAAACACCACACTGCCTACTCTACTACAATCCTGCTTCTTCCCTTAACCTAAACAAACCCTTAAGCATTCATCCATCATGAGCTCGTTTGAAAACTTGAGGAAAAAGACTGCCTTGATTGCAAAAGAGTTGGCCAGCCTTGAAAATCCAAAGTTCCATGGCCAAAAGGAAGAATTCCCTCACTGGATTTCCAAGGTGGAGCAAGTCTTCACTCGGCACAACCTTGAAGAGCACGAGAAGTTTGAGGTGGTTAGTAAGAAGCTCCGAGGCTATGCACTTGAATGGTGGGAAAAGTACAAGTATAAGAGGAAGAAGAGAGGGAAGAGTAAGATCAAAACTTGGGATAAGTTGAGGGGTAAACTAGAGTGTGCTTTTGCTCCAACCTCTTACTTGCACACGCATCTTTTTCCTCCCTTTGCGGGAAATGGCCTTAATTTCTTTTCTAAAGACATTCCTCTCAACAAGGGGCATCCCATGAGTGCTTGCATCCATAATTCTACTCCCTTCCTTTGTTTGGAGACCCCTACCACCAACAAGGATGAAAAGATCCTTGGGGAGGAAGTTACAAGCCTAGTTAACTCACCTCCAAAATTTGATAAGCTTGAAGTTGAAGAACCCCAAGTGTCCGATTTGGAGCCATGTGAGGTTGTGGATGAAATTGAGGAACTCTTGAGTCAAGAAGAATGCCCTCATTCACAACAAGAATTGAGGACAATTCTTTTCGAAGAGAGAGGGTTTGATGTATATTTTCAAGGGCCTCATTTTCATTCTTTCAACTCAACTTCATGGGAGGGAAGCTCCATACAAATTCAAGCATGGCAAGGCTTTTCTTTGGTCCCACAATTTGAGTTTCATGACAAAAGACACTTTATAGAGTTTTATTTGAACTTCAAAGTGCCTTATCCGAAAGGGTTTTCCAAATGGGGATCACAAGTACCATCCATTTCAAAGGATGATGGGGACCATCGTGCCCAAGCTTCATCCACACATTCAGCAACCCTCACACCCATTCAACCCCCAAGGAGGCCAAAGAAGTTCATGCCTTGGTCAGAAAACTCATGTACACAGCAGAAGATGCACTGTCCAGTTCGTCCAGTTTCTGGCCCGGTTTTGTGTCGCTGTTGGAGCAAAATATAGAGGGGAAAATTTCCTGCACGCACCACCCCCTTAAAGCTTAAGATCTTAGCTTTCCAACAAGTCCTTTTGCAAAGCATTTGGAGTCCATTTGGTCAGTCAACCAAGCCAAAACCTGAGACAGCGCACTGCAGGGCGCAATCCAGCACAGTCCGAAATAAGGCCTTAATTGGTTGACTTCCTCAACTCCAACTTTTGTCAATTTTTACAGCATGAAAGGGGACATAAATATTTATCAGATCATGGGTTCAAATCCCATCCAAAGCACCCCCTTGTGTTGGTATTAACCAGCCGAAAGGACAAGAGAAACACCCCTTTACCCGATTCTTCCCAAACCGGTACAAGGGTCTGATTTTCTTGGGTTTTACTTGTGATGCATATTTCCATATGCATCATTTTTATTCAAGTCCAATTTCAAAGAAGAAAAGGGTCAAAGAAGATCATACTTGGAAGTGTGCTTATTTGGTCTTATTAAGTGAGTTCAAAGACTCGCGACACTATGGAGAGGTCAAAAAGAGGTTAAGCTTTGCTAGAAATTTGGTGCCGAATTCATCCCTGCGGAACCCGATTTTTGTGACCACTTTTGGACCAGCTCAAGTGGACCCACAACTTGAGGGCCCATGTGCTTTTGAAGCTTAAAATTTCAGCTTTAAAATAAGCCCAAGTTTGTTTAATTTGGACATCATTTGATTGGGCAAAATATCACTCAAAGATACGTTGTGCTGATCCAGTCCTGTCTGAGATAGGTGCATTATTTGGGCCATAACTTTCAAACCGCTTATCCAAATTGAGCAAATGAGCCCATTCTGGAAAATAGACTTCCAGGGCTTTCTAACAAGTCCAAGAACGAGTGATTTGGCCGAGTATTCTGGAAGTTATGCTCTGTTGAAGTTGAGGCAGTTGCAAGGATTAATGCTGGGAATATGAAGAGTCTTAGGTTACATATAATTGTGTGGCTGATATTGTGCACGTTTTAGATGCTTCTAGATTGATGTAATCAGCTGCAAAAATCCTAGAATATTCCTTGTAACCTCCCTCACCCCTTTATGATGAGTCTTTTCATTTTTCTTAGACTTTTCATTAGCTAGTTTTAATTGTTAGGAGTTATTTGAGTCCTTTGATTGTCTTTTGCTGAGTCTATAAAAAGGGGAGGGGGCGTGTGAAGCTATTCATTCAGCATTGTAAGAAATTTGCAAAGCAATACAAGTACTTTGAGTGTGTTTCTCAAAAGTGCAACTAAATTCCTAGTTCTATATCTTGAATTGTGGCAAATTCAAGTGGTGTTCTAGGTTTTCTTCCTTTTCCAATTGGAGTGATTCCTTGGTTAAGACAAGAGAATTAGCCCAAGGTCAAGTCATTGAGTGGCTCCGTAAAGGATTATCTCAATTACAAGATCTTGTTCTATCCCTTTTTCTTGTGTAGTGAAGTTCTTCATCCATCTCATCCATCTTTCATTTCTCCTCCCAATTTGGCTTATTTTGAGTTGGAGTTTGATTTGGTTCACTTGCCACCCACATATACATCAATTGGTATCAAAGCCAAGGTTCTCAAGTGACCCACATCACACCCACATACATCCCAAAAAGCCAAACATACAAAAAAAAAAAAACAAAAAAAAAACAAAAAAAAAAGGCACAAACCGGCAAACCCAGTCTCGAAGACCAGAGAAGCAGCACGGTGCCCCCGTGCCACCCAGCACGACCGTGCCACTATACTTTTCTGCCTTTCCTCAAGTCGAAGCATAGCACGGCCTGCCCGTGCCCCCTTGCACGACCGTGCCCTCCCTCCTCTTCTCCAAAACAGCCTTTTTCTAGCCTAAACACATAACCCACAAAGAACCCTTAAGCATTCATCCACCATCATGATTTCTCTTGGGAACTTGAGAAAAGAGATTGCTTTGATTGAAAAGGAGATGGTCATCCTTGAAACTCCAAAGTTTCGTGGCCAAAAAGAAGATTTCCCTTACTGGATTTCCAAAGTGGATCAAGTTTTCACTCGCTACAATATTGACGAGCAAGAGAAGTTTAAGGTGGTTATCGAGAAGCTTCGAGGCCATGCGCTTGAATGGTGCGAAAAGTACAAGTATAAGAGGAAGAAGAGAGGAAAAAGTAAGATCAAAACATGGGATAAGTTAAGAGGTAAATTAATGGATACTTTCACTCCGACCTCTTACTTACACAAGCATCCATTTGTTTCCTTTGAGGTAAACGGCTTTAATTCCTCTTCTAAAAACCTTCATTTCAACAAGGGAACTCCAATGAGTGCTTGTAACTCTAACTCTACTTCCTTCTTTTATTTGGAGAAACTTAACTCCAACAAAGATGAAGAGATCCTTGGAGAAAAAGCTTCAAGCCTAGTTAACCTACCTCTTGTTTTTGGTAACTGTGGTGATGAAGAGACCTTTGAACTTGAGGCCCAAAGATCCGAGTTGAAGCAAGAAGAGATTGTGCAAGAAATTGAGCAATCCTTCACCCAAGAAGGGTGCCAAGAAGATAATGAGGTGAATTTGAGCATAACCCCAAGAATTGAAGAGCATGTAGTTAAAGACCTTGAAGTGATGAAGCCATGTAGGGTTGCTGAAGAGTTTGAACAACTCTTGATTCAAGAAGTACGCCCTACCGAACTCCAAGCACCCGAGTTGGAGGCATGTGGGGTTATTGAAGAAGTTGAGCAACTCTTGACCCAAGAAGAATTCACCTTAACCCCCATTCAACCTTCCCAACCCCTCAAGCCACAAAAGGACCGACAAGCCTTAACCCTCATTCATCCTTCCCAAACCCTTGCCCCCAAAGAAGATTTCTCACTTCCGCCTCTTCTCCTCACCAGGTATGACCCGTTTTATCATCCTCCCCTCACCCTCTTCTATATCTCTCTAGAGGTGATGCCCTGTGACCTCCTTCCCCAAAAGCTCCCATATTGTAAGCGCGACCCCTTTCTTGAGAGGCTTGCCAACCCTTTGAGTTTGAGGACAAACTCAAAACAACCCGGGGAGTATGATGCATATTTCCATATGCATCATTTTTATTCAAGTCCAATTTCAAAGAAGAAAAGGGTCAAAGAAGATCATGCATGGAAATGTGCCTATTTGGTCTTCTTAAGTGAGTTCAAAGACTCGCGACACTATGGAGAGGTCAAAAAGGGGTTAAGCTTTGCTAGAAATTTGGTGCCGAATTCATCCCTGCGGAACCCGATTTTTGTGACCACTTTTGGACAAGCTCAAGTGGACCCACAACTTGAGGGCCCATGTGCTTTTGAAGCTTAAAATTTCAGCTTTAAAATAAGCCCAAGTTTGTTTAATTTGGACATCATTTGATTGGGCAAAATATCACTCAAAGATACGTTATGCTGATCCAGTCCAGTCTGAGATAGGTGCATTGTTTGGGCCATAACTTTCAAACCGCTTATCCAAATTGAGCACATGAGCCCATTCTGGAAAATAGACTTCCAGGGCTTTCTAACAAGCCCAATAACGCGTGATTTGGCCGAGTATTCTGGAATTTATGCTCTGTTGAAGTTGAGGCAGTTGCAAGGATTAATGCTGGGGATATGAAGAGTCTTCGGTTACATATACTTGTGTGGCTGATATTGTGCACGTTTTAGATGCTTCTAGATTGATGTAATCAGCTGCAAAAATCCTAGAATATTCCTTGTAACCTCCCCCACCCCTTTTATGATGAGTCTTTTCATTTTTCTTAGACTTTTCATTAGCTAGTTTTAATTGTTAGGAGTTATTTGAGTCCTTTGATTGTCTTTTGCTGAGTCTATAAAAAGGGGAGGGGCGTGTGAAGCTATTCATTCAGCATTGTAAGAAATTTCCAAAGCAATACAAGTACTTTGAGTGTGTTTCTCAAAAGTGCAACTAAATTCCTAGTTCTATATCTTGAATTGTGGCAAATTCAAGTGGTGTTCTAGGTTCTCTTCCTTTTCCAATTGGAGTGATTCCTTGGTTAAGACAAGAGAATTA
This sequence comes from Carnegiea gigantea, assembly GCA_029747015.1. Lineage (NCBI taxonomy): Eukaryota > Viridiplantae > Streptophyta > Magnoliopsida > Caryophyllales > Cactaceae > Carnegiea > Carnegiea gigantea. Next base: position 84,666 of record JAKOGI010002076.1, read on the forward strand.
GCCCAAGGTCAAGTCATTGAGTGGCTCCGTGAAGGATTATCTCAATTACAAGATCTTGTTCTATTCCTTTTTCTTGTGTAGTGAAATTCTTCATCCATCTCATCCATCTTTCATTTCTCTTCTCAATTTGGCTTATTTTGAGTTGGAGTTTGATTTGGTTCACTTGCCACCCACATATACATCAACTTGTCCCCTTGCCTCCCCACTTGCTGAATGAGTCATTTTGCTGCATTCAAGGATCCATGTAAGCTTGACACCTCATTTGGGAGGCATTATAACCCCTAATGAGGTAGATTAAGCTAGGTAGTGAGGTGTTTAGCTAGCATTGGTTGACTAGATGTGTAACTCTTCCCCAAATGTACTTAGCTATTGATTTTGCTGCTTGGAAGGGGAGGGGAGTTCGGCCATCAAGCTTAAAAACCCAGCTTGGCCTTCATTTTCAACATAACTTTGAATATATGAGCTTGTGAGTTTTCAAACTCTTTCCACAAAAACTCCTAGTGTTATATCTTGAGCTTGGCAACTCAAGTGGGTCTCTAGGTCTTCTTAATTCAACTAAGAAGGTGATTAAATTCTGTAACTTAGTTGAAGGAAGAAGATTTGCCCAAGTGTGCAAACCAAGGTGGGTTATCATCACCCTTGCTAGTCCACTTGACCTATCTTGGTTATTGGTTCTCTTTTCTTGCTTCCTTCTCAAATGCATTCTTAATTCACTTTAGCAAACACTTGCCTTAGTGAAGCTTGAATACATCAGAAGGGGGCTTGGAAAGGGTACCCTTTTCCTTAGACTTCTTTTGTTGCTCTACCTTGTACGCTAGAGAACTCAAGTCATCTAGGGAGGAATAGGGGTGCAATTCCACAGCATGAGCAATGGATTCATCAAGGCCACTTAGATATCTTACCATTGTTTGAGCATCGTCTTCCGTTAGATCACATTTGAGAAGGAGTTGCTCGAACTCCCGGGTGTACTCCTCCACACTCTTGGTGCCCTGCTTGAGATGGTGTAGCTTGAAGTAGTTGTCTTGAACATAATGGGAGGGAAGGAACTTGTCCTTGAGCTTGTCTCTCATTTTAGCCCAAGTCCTAATTTTTCCTTTGCCATTCCTTGCTCTTTTCGCCATGAGATTGGCCCACCAAATAGAGGCATATTTGCGGAGTTTCAAGGCCACAAGCTTGACCTTATTCTCCTCCGGCACTTCCTTGTATTCAAAAATGCGTTCAATAGTTTGTAACCAATCAAGGAAATGGTCGGGGTCTAACTCGCCTTCAAATTCAGGAATTTCGATTCAAAAATCTCCAAGATTACTTCCTTGTCTTCTCCTCCTTGGGACTTCCTCATCACTTGAATTTACTTGATAGTTGTCGGCTTCCTCTTCGGATTCCTCTACATGAGAAGGAGCTGGGCTTCGTGTCCATCTTCTCTTTTCCTCCATAAGTTGGCCAAGTTGAGTTTGGAGGTACTTAACTTGGGCTTCCAACTCTTCGACTCGTTCTTGAGCACCTTTTGACGACTTTGAAGATCTAGCAGACATGGTGATGTGTGTAGGCTTGATGGAGGGCTGTTTGAGACGTGAAGGAAGGGGCACGGTCGCGCACTATGGCACTAGGGGGCCGTGCTTGTGTTCAAGCTTTGGAAAAGGCTAAAAATGGAGATGGCACGGTCGTGCATAGGCGCACGGGTACACCGTGCCAAATTTCTGGTTGGCGAGTTTCAGGATTTGCACGGTTTGCCGGTTTGTGTGTTTGTTTTGTGTTTTTGGGTTTTGGTGTTTTGCGATGTGTTTGGAGGCAATTTGATCACTTGATAACCTTGGCTCTGATACCAAATGATGTATATGAGAGTCCAAAGTGACCAAATTCAATGAATAAGGGTAGGATGTAGGGGTGATGAAGGAGCGAAGGTAAAGGTGAAGGGAGGATAAATCAAGACTTTGGTTTGAGATAATCCCACTTGAGAGCCACGCAAGCCTTAGTCTTGGGCTATTCTTTTTACCCAATCTAGGATATAGAAGATTCACCACCTAGGAGAGCAAAAAGAACCTAGAGCACCACTTAAGGTAGCCAACCTTAAGATATAGAACTAGGATTTCAAGCAAGCACACTAGAGAACATTCAAAGGCTTAGTATTACTTTAAAATTGGAGTATAAGCTGATGATCCCTCAACCCACATGCCTAGCCCCTTTTATAGTACAGAACAACACAAATGAAAGGGCATAAGTTACAAGAAATAAACATAGGGCACACCAAAGGACACATTAATGTGTCGGTTACAAATAATCAAGGGGAAGGGGAAAAGATGAGTTCCTTGACATGCCACAACTCCTTGGCTGCATAAATTATATTAACCCCCTGGTATAAGTAGGGTCTCACATCCAAATGCAGCTGAAAAGGTTCATGAACCGAATGGGAACACCAAACATCCTCCTTCTTTAATGCACTCACACCCTTGCAGCAGCTCTTGACTTTGGACGGCCATATCTCGCGATTTACTGGGCCAAATTGCGTGATTTTGGGCTTGTTGGAAAGCCCTGGATGTGTAGTTTCCAGGAAGCACACGTTTGCCCAATTTGGACCAGCCGTTTGAAAGTTATGGCCCAAAAATGAAGACTGCTCAGACTAGCCTGCGCCTGGACATTGGGCCTTTGAGGTCTCTTGTTGCCCAACCAAATGAGATCCAATTTAAGCATGGTTGGACTTATTAGAAAGCTAACATCTTAGGCTAAAATATTATGTGGGCCCTCAAGCCGTGGGTCCACCAAATCTTGCACAAAACAAGTAACAAAAATCGGGTTATGATTGAACGAATCTGGTGCCAACTCATCGGGCATTGCCATGATTATTCTGCAAAGTTTAGCCACTTCCTTGACCCCCTTGAGCTTAGTAGGGTCTTCCTTGAGCTGAGAAAGGAGCGTAGGAGAGTGGACTTGATGGTCTCCATCACACGGTGTGGCTCTGCCAAGGTTCTGGTCGTTTGCACGATTTTTGTGGCTGATAAATTTATGGGGGGATTTGATAGGCGTTTGTGCTTGGATGTTTTGTGGGGGTTCTTTAAGGAGTAAAACGAGGGATTTTTGGGGAAGAAGTCAAGTGTAGGCCACGGTTTTGGGACTTGAGGAAAGTAGTAAGCCAAGGTTGTTTAGGAGAAGATCAAGGTAGTGAGGGGTATCACTTCACCAAGGTTTTCACAAAAAGGGGAACGAAAACTTGACAAGGATGAAACTAAGTGTGGAAATGTTGTATAAACTCAAGAAACACCAACCTGCATTTGTTTTGATACCAAATGGAGCATGCACGGGATGGGTCGAATTAAAGCAATCCTGAATTTAGCTCCAAATTTCCCTTTAGTAACAAGATATGACTTCAATTAAAGGCTAGGCCACCATTCAAGACTAAGGATCCACCAAGAATTACTTAAAGGCTATGCCACCCACAATTCTATCATGGATTCCACTTAAGACTCACCACCTTTGTGAAAGGATAAAGAGAACTTAAGATTTTGAGAGAGAAAGCTTTGAGCTTCTTTGCATAGGACCAAATGTGTGTCTTTACGAAGGCGTTTGCTAGCTTTTAAAGAGCCTAAACTCAGCTAAGCAGCACAAAGGTCAAAGAGGGGGAACAAGCGGATACCGAGGGAAAGGGGGAACATCCATTCGGTCACCTAAGCACTCTAACACATCATCACCGGCCTTGTTAACCTCCATTAGGGTTAATGATACCCTTAAGTGAGGTGTCAAGCTTACACAAGAACCTAAGTACATCAGCAAATGCAAGTTGTAGCAAGAAGTACGCATGGATATCAAGAAACACCGTAGTGCAAATGGCTAGGCTAGGACCAGTTAAAAGGGTGTTTTGCTTGTACTTTGGGCTGGATAAAAGCAGCACAAGGGAGTGCTTCTTAGGTACTTTAGGCACCTAATTTAATAAATATTTAGATCATGTTTCATGCCCTAAAGTTTCACAAATTTTGGACTTCAATAAGGTAACTTAATCAGCTCTATCTTTGGACTGTCCTGGAATTTGCCCAGACTGTATAGTCTTGAAAGAGCTTGCTGTTTGACCCACCAAATGAAGGCCAAATGCCTTGCAACTTATCTTATTGGAAAGCTAACATTCCAATATTAAAGAGGGTGGCTAATAATCCCAATCATGATGGCAGCAACGATCTCCAAAAGGTGGACAAAGTAGGACCACATTCTGTCCAGAACCGATTGAGATAGTGCAACCTATTTTTTGGACCTTCCTTTATTCTTGGTGAGGGTGTAACTCCATTTTGATGACTAAACCCCTTAGGATGACTCTTGTCCTTCCCAATCATAAGAGTAGCACATCCAAAGGGCTTAGGATGGGGTTGGAATTGGAGCTCCAAATCAGTACACGGGCCAAGTCCCCTTTGATGGAGCTTATGAGCATTAAGGAGGATGTGGGAGCTCTCTTGAACTTGAGTGGGCATGACACTTGCTTCACTAGGAGAAAGCCCTAAGTGTCTATTTTTAGGTATGACCTCTTGGAGCCTCTAATTCCCAGTCTTTTGAAAGTTGGGCTCAAATAAAATCAAGTAACTCTCTGCTGCAGATAGCCTGCACCTCTTCTGTATTTGCCCCCTCTTGAAACCTAGACCAAGGATTTGACTTGAAACTCTTTTGCTATCCTTTTAGGTCACTCAAAAGGGGTTCCCAAAAGTGGATTTGAAGGTTCCAACGTTCATCCAATAAAAGAGAAAATGGAGCCACAAAACCGAGTACTAAAATGGCTGAACTGGGCAACTTGTATAGCTGAATTTTGAGAGCTGAATTAGATGGGCAAATGAAGTCCAAATGACTTGAAATTTCCTTTATTGGAAGCTAACTTTCTAAATTGGATCGAAATGTAAGATGAACTCATTGGCTACCAAGTAGTGAGTCCAATGTTCTAGGGTACAGATGATAGCAAAGAACTCCTTGTCATATATTGAACACCTCCTCCTTGACTCACTTAGCTTTTCACTAAAGTAAGCAAGGGGCTTTCTTGGATCAAGACCACACCTATGTCCACTTCGAAGGCATCACGTTCAACCTCAAACACCTTGTCAAAATATGGGAGAGCTTGGACCGGTGCATGAGTGAGCTTCTCTTTGAGTTCTTCAAATGATCTTTGCTCTTATTGTGTCCAAGTGAACTTGCTTCCCTTCAATACTTCGGTCATGGGGGTGATAATGGAGCTAAAGTGGTGTATGAACCTCCTATAAAAGAAAGCCAAGCCATAGAAGCTCCTAACATCATGCACAGAAGTGGGAATGGGCCATAACTTAATTGCTTCTACCTTGCTTTGATCAACACTAATTCCTTGGGCCGAAACTATGTATCCCAAGAACACCACCTCAAGTGATGTATCTTGAAGGGAATGAACGAAAACTCAAGCAAGAATTTAAGTGCTAAAGAATATGCAAACTGAATTCTAGCTAAGCTTAAGCAAACCCGCGGGATAATCAATGAAGAATGATAATTCTAAACCTTTGTTTGGATACAGAAACACCACCAAACTCTAGTTTAGGGTCCCTAAACTTTGATTTAAGATACAGAAACACCACTTAAACAAATATTATGACTTACTTGATCACCATCTTAATCGACCAAATTAAGGATAAGCAAGTGAAGTATTTGAATATACGAAAGCTAAGTTGTTCTTAAATAGTTTTTCTTTCAAAGTGATTAATGAAATGCAAAAGGGCTGTGAGTTTGTCTTTAGTACAAGCCTAGCTAGCACCTAAGTAAGCAAGCTAGCTGCTGAGGTTTCCTTCCTAAGGAGGACACCTGTTAACTTAAGCAAATCCTCACGGTTAGCACTAAACAGAATACTAACTCACTTAACTTAATCTAATTATAATCAAAATGAAAAGGAAAGCAAGACAAATGATGTTTACAACCTTAGTTACATGTAATTAGTCCTAATACAATTAGAATGCTAAGGGAGGAGGAGAAAAGCAGCCGTAAAGTAGTATTGCTTTTCGGCCGGACAATCCGGGTGTAGAGACAAGCTTTCTTCCTTTGCTTTTCTATTGGTTTCTCTTCCCAAAAATGCTAAAGCTGCAGCCCATGATTGTGTTTCTAGAGACCTTGAAGAGTGTGTGAAGCTAGCAAGCAAGCAATCAGCCAAGAAAACCCACGAAAGAAGGATAACTGTAGCTGCTGTAAAACCGAGTTCTAGGAGCAAAATAAACCCTGTTTTCTGTCTTCTTTAAACCCAACCAAAAGTGGTCATGATTTTGATTTCAGGCCAGGGGGAAACCTTAGGTGTGTACAAACTCCCTTGCAAAGAAATCAAGGTATAAGTCATGTTTAAGTAGATGATTTCCACTAAAACATTTTACCGTTCAGTTTGGAGTTAAAACTGGCAGGTTGGACAAAATGCCTTCATCTCTTGGCTTTGGTTGTGCATGATTAGAATTTAAAGCTTGGACCTGAAAGCAGACATCATGATGATTCCAATAATGTAAAAATATCAATCTTAAGCCACAATGTAGGTTAAGAAATGAGATGAACAAAATCGGGCACATTTTGGCTGTACAGCTCGGTTACTTCAGTTTGGCTCATTTCTTCCACAATGTGAGCCATTGCTTGCACCTTGGAGCTTGCAAAAGACCTTGTTGGACTCGTTGGGCCTTCTTTCTTGTCTTGGTTGGTGGGGACTCCATCATTCTCCCCTTATTGAGGAGATTTGATCCTCAAATTAGCAAGGTAATCATCGGCTTGGTAAGCACTCAAGTCAGCTACATTGAATGTGGCCGAAACTCCATAGTCACTTGGCAAATCAACCATATAAGCATTATCATTTATGCATTCAAGTACCTCAAATAGACTATCAGCCCTTGGCATGAGCTTGTTCTTCCTTTTGGAAGGAAATCTCCCCTTCCTTAGGTGAATCCACACGAGGTCTCAAGGTTGAAACAACACCTTCTTCTTGTGCTTGTTGGCTTGAGCTTGATATGATGCATTAGTCTTCTCTATTCTGCTCCTTGCCAACTCATGAATCTTCTGGATTTCTCCTACCCTTGAAGTTGCATCCACACTTGGCTTTTGATCTAATGGCCGTGGAGTGAGATCAAGTGCACTATAGGATTAATCCCACAGGCCACCTTGAATGGTGATAGACCAGTAGCCTTGCTTAGATCCCTGTTATAAGCAAACTCTACATGGGCTAAAAGCAAATCCCAAGCCTTGGCATAAGGCTTAATCAAAGCCCTTAGAAGTGTTCCTAAGGTTCGATTAGTAACCTCAGTTTGCCCATCAGTTTCTGCATGATAAGTAGTACTATACTTGAGTTTAGTACCTAACTTCTTCCATAATGTAATCCAGAAATGGCTTAAAAACTTAGCAACCCTATCAGAAACAATTGATCTAAGAATACCATGTAATCTTGCCACTTCCCTGAAATACATCTCAGTAATATGTGTAGCATCATTAGTCTTATTGCATGGAATAAAATGAGAAATTTAAAAAACCTATCTACCACAACAAAGATAGAATCCTTGTTCATTCAGGTCTTAGGCAGTCCAAGAATGAAATCCATACTTACATCAACCCAAGGTGTAGTAGGAATAGGTAGAGGGGTGTATAAGTCATGGGGTAAGAAGTGACTTTTGGCCACTTGACAAGTCCCACACCTCTTCAGAATGCCTTTGATGTATTCTTGCTTCACTGATGCAAGGGTTTGTAAAAGGGAACCAAGAATGCATTTGGGTAGAAAGGAGGAAAGTAGAATCAAAGTAACCAAGAACAAAGATAAAACATAAGTGGACTAGCAAGGGTGATTGAAAGACCCACCTTTGTTTGCGCACTTGGGCCATCTTCTTTCTTCAACTAAGTTACAGAAATGAATCACCTTCTTAGTTGAATGAAGAAGACCTACAAACCCACTTGAGGTTGCCACACTTAAGATACAACACTATGATTTTGAGAGAGAATAGAGAGAGTTTTCACAACTTAAAGTTTGAATTCATTCAAGTGCATTTAGAAAAGGGTCTTGGCTGGCTTTTAAAGAGCAACCACATGGCTATCTATGCCCTAAAATGCAGCTAAGAGACAATAAGTACACTAGAGCACCAATTCAAGCCATAGCCTAAGTACTAGCAAGTCTACTCCTACTTAGGCCACCTCATTAGGACTAATGATGCTCCCGAATGAGTTGTCAAGCTTCTAGTGCTACTGAAAATGGTCAAGTACAAGTCAATTTGCAGCTAAGTACCGGAGAAAACAAAGAAATGCATCACTATGTACCGACTAACTATTAACTGATCCAATGGGATTTTAATTGTCCTATTGGCTGGTTAATAGCAGCAGGAGGGGTTGCTTCCTAGTCCTTTAAGGTTGATGATTTGATAAATATTTATCTTATCATTCATGCCCTAAAGTTTCAAAAAAGTTGAAGTTCAATTGGTCAACCAATCAGCCCTTGATTCTACCCTGTGCTGGAATTGGTTTTGTAGTGCACAGTCTGAAAGATGCTACTGTTTGACCTAGAAAATGACCTCCAAATGACTTGAAACTTGGCTTATTGAAACGATAACATCTAAACTTAAAGTGGGTGGTCATAGCAGTCAATTATCCCCTCAGTAGCTAGTCAAAAAAGATTGACTGGGCTAATTTTCTGTTGAATTGGGTAGCAAACTGTTGGAGTTGTTCATGATGTTTCTGACCATTGGTTGCACTTCCTTGACTTCCTTGACGATGTTGGACTCTTGGGGCTTGAGGGAGATGTTAGAAGGGTTATTGAGATGGTCCCCATCATTCTCCCTGGTTTGATTGGAGTTTGACCTCAAGCTTAGAAGCTCTTCATCTTCCTCATAATACGGACTTAGGTTAGCCACATTGAAGGTGGCGGAGACTGCATACTCACCAGGAAGGTCCACTTTGTATGCATTTGGACCAATCTTTTTAAGCACTTCGAACGGGCCATCCGACTGTGGCATGAGCTTGGACTTGCACTTGCTCGGGAATCTCTCCTTCTTCAAATGGATCCAAACCAGTTCTCTGGGTTGAAAATGAACCTTTTTCCTATGCTTGTTGGCATGTGACTTGGCTTGCTTATTGAACTTCTCTATCCATTCCTTCACTTTGGTATGAAGCTCTTGGATTTCCTTCTCCCTCTTAGTTGGATTTGGAATTGGAACCAAGTCTATGATGTAGTCCCCACCGCCATTAGCAATGAAGAAGGTCCAACAAGTCAATCAAAGTCCAATACAAGCTCCAAGATACAAGCCATGGTCCAAATTATCCAAGCAACCCAAGGTGGTGCACACGGGTTCAAGAACCTATCCTTACCCGATTTTGTGCACTTGATTTCCTAAGCTTTAAGGAGGCTTAAGTCCTTAATTTTTGCATTTTTATAAACCTTAAGATGTCCCCTTTCATCCCCCAATGTTAGTTCACCACTATCTAAGTCAAAGAAAGGAGGAACAAGGTGTTTTGCCAAACTGGTCAGAATTGCACCCAATCTGCACGGTTTTTTCTTTTAACTTGAAAACCCCACTTAAACTTTGTTTAACCTTAATTTCTTGGTTGGGAGGGTTTAAACACATCCTAAACTTTCTTCCCATGCATTAAAACCAGAGTCAAACTCACTTTTGTCAAGGTTAAACCAAGCCCCAAAATCGGCTACAAAACTGTCCAAGAACCCGGTTCACAGTCCGGTTTTATTTTGCCTTCTTCGGTGGGTTTTCTTCACTTCAGCAGCCATGGCACACCCCTCAAGGCTAGGCGCACATCCCAAAGTCCCAATGATGAGCTGCAACCTTGAGAAGAACAACCAATGGGAGAGAAGCTGCCATGGAAGATGTTCCCTCTTTATAATTGGCTAGCCGTAAAGTGCTTGTCCCCTTTTCGGCTGTCCAATGGCAAGGGAGGAGGTTTATCAGCTGCTTTGGCTTATGTTTAAGCTAATTATAATGTAAACATCATGTGTCTTGCTTTCCTTAATGTTAAAGGATGTAATTAAGCTAGCTCAATTTAGATAACAATCGGTTTTGCTCTTAACCGGGTATGCTTAGCTAATCAAGACCTTTCTTCCTTAGGAAGGAAAGGATTGCTTGCTTGCTTGTGTGCTTGCTTGACATGCTTACTAAAGGAAATGCACAGCCATAGTAAGAAACTAGCTTTTGTTGAATGAAAATCAGTTTGAAAGCTTGGAAACTTTCTCTCTCAAATTCCTGCTTGCTTATCCTTAATTAGGCCAATTAAGGTGGTGTTCAAGTCAAGTCTTAACCTTGATTAAGTGGTGATATCTGTATCTTAGTCAAGATTAAGGGCCCTAAACTCAAGATTGGTGGTGTTTCTATATCCTTTCATTGAGTTTAGCCTATCCTATTCATGCTTGCCTCAACCGGGTTAAGAGAGGACTAAGGTAAGATTATTAGCTCAAGTTTATAAGTTAATAATCTTTTACTTTGAAGCCCCCTCAAATCCCCTCACTCCCTCATCCTTCATACCCTTCCTTCCATCCCATTCCACGGCCTAAAACATCCAAAAGGCCTAGCAAACACATCCATCACCAAGAATATACAACCGGGCTTAAGTGAGCCAATTTCAGTTTCCACAACCAGAAAAGTGGCACGGCCTACCCGTGCTCATAGGCACGACCGTGCCACCTTGACCCGACTCAAACCTTTGTGTTTTTTATCTCTTTTGATGTGTGTTAGCTTGGGATCCTTCCTCCCTTGAGACATACATTATATTTGGTATCAGAGCAAAGGTTTCGCCTTGGCCTAGCATCCGCTTCCACTTTCCACAAAGCATCCACTTCCCTTCTTCTCTACAAACTGATTTCTCCCTTTAATTCCAACATGTCTTCAACAAGCATGTCTTTAGAAGAAAGATTTGAGTCATTGATGAAGCAAAATGAGTTCTTGGCAAGCAAAATCCGAGAGGATTCACAAAGAAACCAAGAGGCTCAAGCACAGAATGAGTACCTAAGGAAGCAGGTGGGCTCGTTCTTGAAGCAAAAGCAAAGAATGAATGAAGAAACTCTACAATCTGAACCCAAGGCACGTGAGCAAGTTCATAGTCATGATGTTGATTCGTCAAGTGAAGAAGAAATGCCTAGGATGGCTAGAAGAGAGCCATGAAATCAAGCCAGTACCAACGACTTCAGAGTTGAAATTCCTGAATTTGAAGGTAAACTTGATCCTGAAGAGTTTATTGATTGGTTGAATACAGTTGAAAAAATCTTTGAATATAAGGATATTCCTGATGATAAGAAGGTTAAGTTGATAACCATAAGACTTAGAAAGTATGCATCCTTATGGTGGGCAAACTTGAATGCCAAAAGGCTTAGAGAAAGAAAAGCAAGAATCCATACTTGGGAAAAGATGAAAGCTAAGCTTAAAGCAAGGTTCCTTCCACCAACGTATGTCCAAGATTGCTACTCCCAATTTCATAATCTCACTCAAGGTGCTATGAATGTTGAGGAGTATACTCGTGAGTTTGAGAAGTTGACGATTAAATGTGACATACAAGAACCTGAAGAACAAACCATAGTTAGATAATTGGGAGGTCTTGATCCTATGATGTAATCCTTAGAGAATTACAAGAATTAGGTGAAGAACACTTATGAAAACAAGAGAAGGGATGTGTGTTTCTCAAGTTTAGATTAAACGTTTAGGTTTGTTTGTGATGGAATTAAGTTAACTGATTAGGAATCCACCTAATCCTTAACTTAGGGTCCTTAACTTTAACTAGGAATCCACCTAATCAAAGATTAAGATTTCCAAGATCACCACCTTAAGTGACCAACTTAAGGATAAGCAAGGAAGGGATGAAAGATTAAGACTTCAAGTCTTACGCTTAACACAAATTTTTGTATTCAAAGTTGAGTGTTTTCAAAAAGAAGGCTACAAGGCCATTAAATAGGCAAGGATGGCCGGTCATAAGAGGTTTCCTCCCTAGGAGGGTAACCTTCTATGCTAAGTAAAATAGCTTACATCCGGTTCTAATATAATCATAAATAACCGGTGTAATACCTTGACAAACAACTGAATACTAACTTTGCTAGCTAATTAATCAAGAATACAAGCTTTCCTTTTGCTGAAGGAAGTCCATTTCGGCGCCCACCATAGGGAGAAGGGAAAAATATGAAGCTAACATGTGTCCTTGAAGTGGTCAAATCCAATTTTGCCTTGTGTTCTTGTCCCATTGGTTCACATGCTTCACATTCATTGGACCACCATGCAGTATGTGTGTAGGCTTATGACTGGACCCAAGATGTTGTTTTGAGGCTAAGCAAACCCTCTTTGCTAGGTAAAACCAGCCGGCTAAGCAAGGGATATGATTAGACCAAAATAAAGGTCCATTCGTACAGCGACACTCAGCTGCTTGTCGTGGTCCAATCAGGGCGATTTTTACCTTGTTAGAAAGCTGCTGAAGACTAGTTTAATCTCCAATTTGAATCATCTCATTTGGACTTCTGTAGCTCCCGTGATTAGCAAAACATTGAAGGTATATCACTGCAGGACAAAATCTGGATAGCCCGTGAAGATGCTTGAATTTCGTGGACCAAATGAACTCCAATTAACTTGAAACCACTTGGAATTGAAAGATGAAATCTAGCTCTTGAAGGGCAGCAAAAAAATTGGACTTTTAAAACATATTTAAGCCTCCATAATTAAGTAAACAAAACCTGGCTTAACATCGGATGATATCCTGGGTAAAGCAAAATGATCTTGCCTTGCCGAATGACTTTGGATCAAAGATTGGACTGATTTTCTGGGATCATTTGGGACCTCATGGACTAGATGATTAATCGCGGATGGTCCTCCATCATCCTCCCCTTGTTGGGAAGATTTGGCCCTCAAATCTGATAGATAGTTGTCTGGTTCATACGGACTGAGATCAGAAACATTGAATGTGGCTGAGACTCCATAATCCCCTGGCAACTCGACTTTGTAAGCATTATTATTAATCATTTCCAAAACTTCAAAGGGACCATCTGCTCGTGGCATCAGTTTGTTTTTCCTTTTGGAAGGAAATCTTTCTTTTCGCAGATGTATCCACACCAAATCACCTGGCTGAAATACCTTCTCTTTCTTATGTCTGTTGGCATGGGCCATATAGTTGTTGGTGACTTTCTCGATCCTGGCCTTTACCAACTCATGTAATTTCTGGATTTCTCCCACTCTATCCGCTGCGTCTGCACTTGGCATTTGGTCTAGTGGTCGTGGTGTAAGATCAAGGGGGGTCAATGGATCAACTCCATATACGACTTTGAAAGGAGATAGACCAGTAGCCTTGCTGGGCGTTTTGTTGTAGGCGAACTCGGCATGTGGAAGTAACAAATCCCAGGCTTTAGCTTGGTGCCTAATCAGGACTCTTAATAGGGTACCAAAGGTACGATTAGTCACCTCAGTCTGTCCGTCCGTCTGGGGGTGGCAAGTAGTACTATACTTCAGTTTAGTACCCAACTTCTTCCATAAAGTAACCAGAAATGACTCAAGAACTTGGTATCTCGATCAGAGACTATGGAACGAGGAATCCCATGCAGTCTCATAACTTCTCTAAAGTAGAGCTCAGCAATGTGAGTAGCATCATTAGTCTTCATGCAAGGAATGAAATGAGCCATCTTTGAAAATCTATCTACGACCACAAAGATAGAATCCTTACCCCTTTGAGTCCGTGGTAAACCAAGTATGAAATCCATACTCACGTCTACCCATGGTTGAGTTGAGATTGGTAGTGGCGTGTATAATCCTTGGGGTAACAAATGGCTCTTAGCAATTTGACATGTCCCGCACCTTTTAATAATATCCTGGACGTCCTTATTCATCCCTGGCTAGTAATAATGTTCCCTAAGCATGGTTAGGGTCTTGTCTTCTCCAAAATGACCAGCTAACGAACCACCATGGACTTCCCGGATCAACAACTCACGTGTGCTGCACTTTGGGATGCATAATCGAGTACCTTTAAAGAGAAAACCCTTCTGTAGCAAGAAATCCCCTTTAGGCCATTTTTGACACTCCAAAAACAACGACATAAAGTCTTCATCATCTTGGTATAAAGCCTTTTGATGTAAGTCCAAGGGAAGGATAGCAACCCAAGTTAACTCACGTCGAAGGAAGCTAGAAATCAAGCAATTTCTCACGGCCAGGAGTGGCACGGCCGTGCTTGATGGCACGGGGTGACCGTGCCAATTCACTGCCTAGTTTGCCTAGGAAAGCTCTTCTTCACGGTTTTGAGATAGCTTTGAAGGTTTTTGAAAGTTCGATGCAATCAGCTATGTCAAGGCTTGATTTTGTGTGGATAAGAGGAATCAAAGGAGTAAGGAAGTGAGGGAAGTAAAGGAGGATAAAAAGACACTAAGAAGAACAAAGGTAATTCATGGTTTGAGAGGAGTGAAACCAAGAACTAGTTTGTGAACTTCAAGAGTGTTTAATGAAACTTGGATAGTTCTAAGCTAGATGATTAGATAAGATACACCACTAATCATTTAGCTTAGGGCCCTCAATCTTGGATTAGGATGAGATTCACCACCTAACCAAAGATTGAGACTCACTTGGTCACCACCTTAATCGGCCACAATTAAGGATAAGCAAGTTAAGTGTTTAGGAAATCACAAGACACAAAGTCTTTTCTCTCTACTGAAAATTCAACTCTATTCCTTCAAAATGAACATACAAGGCTTTATATGGCCTTGAGAGTACACAAATGAGCTTTCCTTCCAAGGGAGGAAAGTCATTAAACTTGCTAATCACTTCCTAACACACGGTTTACTCTAATACAAACCAAAAGCTGAAAGCTTATTTTACAAAGCACTTAAGTTATCTTCCTAAACCTTTCCTATGCATTAAGGAATGTAGATGACTCATTTTCCCAGCTAGGAAGGTAAGAGAGCACGGCTAGCCACCTCAAAAGGACTGAAGAATGCATGTGTGCCATGTCATGCTTGAGTGGTCGAATGAGGGCTTGTAAAATGGTGATGTTTCACTTGCTCCACGTGTCTCTCTCTCAAGTAGCTGAGTGGTGCTTGATCAAGCAGCTCAAAATGACCTGCTTGGCAGCCTTCCACCTTAAGCAAACCCCTTGAAGGAGGAAAACCACCAAGCTAAGCAACCGGGTGTCAAGCAGCCAGTTTCTGCCTCCACTTGCAACGCATGTTTGACACCTCAAATGATGACTAATTGCTACGTTTCTTACATGGTTGGAAACCTCAAGATGTCTAGTTTACCCTCCAATTGGAATCGTAGCATTTGGACGTCATTTGCCCCTGATCAAACCAGAAAACCAAAACCGTGCATTTTGCAGTGCAATCCGGACAGGTTCAAAAGATGAACTGTTTTAAGTAACCAAATGAATTCCAAATGACATGAAACCAATTGGACTTAAAAGATAACATCCTGAACTTGATAATCATCCAAAAAACGGACACCAAAATATGCTTTAGGCCGATGTAATAAGATAGCAAAGACCGGATAAAAATCTAGATGAGAACCCGGGTGTATCACCTTGTGTGTTTGCCATCAAGTAACTCATGGCCGTGACTTTGGAGTTGATTTCTTGATTATTTTGGATCAATGAAACATTTTTAGACCTTGAGGATGGACCTCCATCACCTTTAGATGCTCGAACCCCAGGACGCAAGCATCTAACTGGAATAATAATAGATAACGCCGAGATAATGCATCGGCGCCCTGGTTCAGCTTCCCGGAGTTATGCTTGATAGTGAAGTGAAAGGACTGGAGATACTCCACCCATTTGGCGTGGCGAGAGTTCAATTTATGCTGGCCCTGAATATACTTCAAAGCTTCATGATCTGAATGTAAAATGAACTCAGTAGCAATTACGTAATGACTCCAGTGCTCCAAGCTACGAACGATAGCATAGAACTCCTTATCGTAAGTTGAATATTTCCTCCTGGTATCACATAATTTCTCACTAAAGAATGCAAGTGGTCGACCTTCTTGAGTAAGAATCCCTCCAATACCAACACCAGAAGCATCATACTCAACCTCAAAAACTTTATCAAAACAGGGTAATGCTAAGACAGGTGCCTGAGTCAACTTTTCTTTCACTTCTTCAAAGGTGGCTTGGGCTTTAGGATTCCATGAGAATGAAGAACCCTTAAGCACCTCAGTCATAGGAGATAAGATGGTACTGAAGTTACGAATAAATCTCCTATAGAACGAGGCCAAACCATGAAAGCTACGAACATCATGAATACTTTTAGGGATAGGCCACGTCCGAACGGCCTCTATTTTGCTTTCATCAACCTTAATCCCACTTTCAGAAACAATCCTAAGAAGGTAACTTCACTGGTGAAGAAGGTACATTTCTTAAGATTCCTAAATAACTTTTCTTTTTCAAGAACGAGCATCACCTGAGTAAGATGTTCTTGATGCTCATGCTCGTCTTTACTAAATACCAATATGTCATCAAAGTATACGACCACAAATTTTCCAATAAATGGTCGAAATACTTGATGCATCAACCTCATAAACGTACTAGGGGCATTTGACAAACCAAAGGGCATGACCAACCACTCGTATAACCCTCCCTTGGTTTTAAAGGCTGTCTTCCACTCGTCCCCTTCCCTAATACGGATCTGGTAATATCCACTTCTCAAATCAATCTTGCTAAACACCTTCGAACCATGTAACTCATCTAGCATATCTTCAAGCCTAGGTATGGGATACCTATACTTGATAGTGATTTTGTTTATGGCTCGCCTATCGACACACATCCTCATACCACCATCTTTCTTTGGTACCAAAAGAGCCGGAACCGCACAAGGACTTAATGACTCCCGAACCAATCCCTTAGACATAAGCTCTTCAACCTGACGTTGAATTTCTTGGGTATCTTTCGGATTGGCTCTGTAGGCTGGCTTATTTGGTAACACTGCCCCAGGTATAAGGTCAATATGATGTTGGATGTCACGTTTAGGAGGCAAACCCGTAGGGATTTCATCGGGAAATAGGTGACCAAACTGACTTAATATGATCTTGGCTATAGGATGGGATGGTAGGGGTGTTTCAGGCTCAGTTTGCACTTTTAAGATCCATTCTTTCAAGGCTTTAAACTCATGTTGAGAAGCCTTTAGGACTGGTTCTCCAAGTGACAACAATAGGTCGGATTGATTTGGGTTTTTTTGTGGTTTCTTTTTGGGGAGTTCGAATGGGGCTAATGGAGTAAGGGTGATTTTTTTGCCATCTTTTGAAAAGGAATATGTGTTTAGGAAACTATTATGCATAACCTTTCGGTCATACATCCAGGGGCGTCCTAACAGAATATGGCAGGCATCCATGGGGACAACATCACACCAAACCTCATCTCGGTAATTCTTACCAAGAGTAAATGAAATCAAGCATCGAGAGTTAACTTGAATCCCTTTACTCTGGTTCAACCACTGAATATTGTATGGGTGTGGATGAGCCATAGTTTCTAATTTCAATCTCTCGATCACCTCCAAAGAAACTACATTGGCACAACTTCCTCCATCGATAATCACTGAACAAATTTTGCCTTGGATGGTACAACGTGAATGAAAGATATTTTCACATTGCTCATCCTTAGCTGATTTTTGAACACTCATCACCCTCCTGATTACAAGCATCTCTCCCTCATCTGCTTGCTCCACAAACTCTTTAGTTTCACTTTCCAGATCTTGCACATCTTCTCCCTCTTCTTTTTCCTCTCTTTTTTCCTCCACATACTCATCCTTTTTTGACTCCCACTCAGCTAAAGAAATAATTTTGCGACTTGGACAATCAGATGCGATATGTCCGAAGCCCTGACACTTATAACACCTCTTTTGGCTAGTTTGGCTTGGATGATTTGGGATCTGCTAGAGCCTTTGTGGAGTTGGGGTTTTTTATGGAAAGGAAGGGGAAGGTGGCGTGGGTTTAATGGGTTGAGGCGTGTAGCTCCCCTTGTTAGAGGGTGGCCTACGGCTTGGTGTTGAAGAATATGGCTTGGAAAAATCACACACATAGGTTCTAGATTTTCTCTGCTGCTCCACTTTATGTGCCAAAATACAAACTTCATCGAATGAGGTATAAGCTTGCAAATCAACTATGTTGGCTATTCTAGGATCAAGCCCTCCTAGATAACGAACAATAGTTTGCTCCTCAGGCTCATGAATGTCGCATTTAATCATGAGTTTTTCGAACTCACGTGTGTATTCTTCAATATTCATTTTGCCTTGTTGTAAATGGTGAAAGAGTATGTACTGATCTTGAACATATGTGGAAGGCAGGAAACGTGCTGTCATCTTGGCTTTCATTTTATCCCAAGTACTAATTTTACTCTTTCTCTCCCTAGTTCTCTTGGCATTGAGGTTCGTCCACCATAAGCAGGCGTACTTTCTCAATCTAAGAGCAACTAGCTTCACTTTTTTATCCTCAGGTATTTCCTTGAACTCAAAGACTCTCTCTACAGTCTGTAACCATTCTATGAACTCATCAGGATCTAACTTTCCTTCAAACTCAGGAATCTCAACTTTGAAATCTCCTAAGTTAGAAGTAGGTTTAGGACCCCTAATAGCCCTCACAAATGGTACTTCTTCTTCTTCTAACTCAAACAAAGCTCGATTAATATCTTCCTCATTCTCACCGCTCATTCTTCTTGGTCGTTCACTAGGCTCCTCTATTTTGATACCTCCTGATCCTTACATCTTCTGTTTTTGCTTCATACTATCACCAAGTTGCTTCTTCAGATATTCATTTTGAGCCCTGAGTTCTTGATTACTCAAGACCAATTCTTGCATTTGATTGGTAATAGCTTCAAGTTTCTCATCCATTGACATGCTAGTACTCATTTTGTGATCGAGGGAAGGAAAGGCTTGAAGTGTGGATTGAGTTTAGAATGAAAAGGCAAGGATTCTTCACGTAGCAAAGTGGCACGGTCGTGCTTGTGGATACGGGGTACTCGTGCCAACTTGCTGTCCGTGGAAAAAAGGAAGAGCCGGTTTGGGTGTTTTGGAATGACGGATGTGTTTGATGACTTGCTTTGTATTTAGCTTTGGTTCAAAGTATAGGCTGGGGTAACGTGTGGTCCAGGTAAGGATCTGAACTTGCTCTGATACCAAAAATGATGTAATCCTTAGAGAATCACAAGAATTAGGTGAAGAACACTTATGAAAACAAGAGAAGGGATGTGTGTTTCTCAAGTTTAGATTAAGTGTTTAGGTTTGTTCGTGATGGAATTAAGTTAACTGATTAGGAATCCACCTAATCCTTAACTTAGGGTCCTTAACTTTGACTAGGAATCCACCTAATCAAAGATTAAGATTTCCAAATCACCACCTTAAGTGACCAACTTAAGGATAAGCAAGGAAGGGATGAAAGATTAAGACTTCAAGTCTTAAGCTTAACACAAATTTTTGTATTCAAAGTTGAGTGTTTTCAAAAAGAAGGCTACAAGGCCATTAAATAGGCAAGGATGGCCGGTCATAAGAGGTTTCCTCCCTAGGAGGGTAACCTTCTATGCTAAGTAAAATAGCTTACATCCGGTTCTAATATAATCCTAAATAACCGGTGTAATACCTTGACAAACAACTGAATACTAACTTTGCTAGCTAATTAATCAAGAATACAAGCTTTTCTTTTGCTGAAGGAAGTCCATTTCGGCGCCCACCATAGGGAGAAGGGAAAAATATGAAGCTAACATGTGTCCTTGAAGTGGTCAAATCCAATTTTTCCTTGTGTTCTTCTCCCATTGGTTCACATGCTTCACATTCATTGGACCACCATGGAGTACATGTGTAGGCTTATGACTGGACCCAAGATGTTGTTTTGAGGCTAAGCAAACCCTCTTTGCTAGGTAGAACCAGCCGGCTAAGCAAGGGATATGATTGGACCAAAATAAAGGTCCATTCGTACAGCGACACTCAGCTTCTTGTCGTGGTCCAATCGGGGCGATTTTTACCTTGTTAGAAAGCTGCTGAAGACTAGTTTAATCTCCAATTTGAATCATCTCATTTGGACATCTGTAGCTCCCGTGATTAGCAAAACATTGAAGCACTGCAGGACAAAATCTGGATAGCCTGTGAAGATGCTTGTATTTCGTGGACCAAATGAACTCTAATTAACTTGAAACCACTTGGAATTGAAAGCTGAAATCTAGCTCTTGAAGGGCAGCAAAAAAATTGAACTTTTAAAACATATTTATGCCTCCATAATTAAGTAAACAAAACCAGGCTTAACATCGGATGATATCCCGAGTAAAGCAAAATGATCTTGCCTTGCCAAATGACTTTGGATCAAAGATTGGGCTGATTTTCTGGGATCATTTGGGACCTCATGGACTAGATGATTAATTGTGGATGGTCCTCCATCATCCTAGGTATTCTAATGTGGTGGAGTTGCAAGCCTATGCTTCTTTTGATGATGTTTGTGTATTAGCTCATAAGGTGGAACAGCAAAAGAAGGCTAAACAGCCCCAAAAACCCACATATACAAAGTCCTTTATTCGGAACCAACCTTTTAACAAGGGGAGTTCCAACCCACCTACTAAACCACAATCTCCCTCTCCCTTTAAGCCACAAACTCCCTTTCCCTTTAATCCACAAAGAACCACGGCTCCTCAAAAAGCTCCAGCAACCCCATTTCGGCCTAACCCAAACCCCATGGGCAATAGAAGATGTTTCAAGTGTCAAGGGCTTGGCCATATTGCCTCAGAATGTCCAAACAGAAAAGTTCTCACTTTGGCTGAGTGGACCGCCGTAAAAGAGGATTTAGAAGTGGAAGAAACTCAAGATGAGGTAATTGAGGAAGCAGATGAAGGTGAACTCTTAGTTTTGAGAAGAGTTCTAAGCAATCAGGAAGGAGCTAAGGATGAACAACGAGAGAATATCTTTCACACTCGATGTACCACCCAAGGAAAGATATGTTCTTTGATCATTGATGGAGGAAGTTGCGCTAATGTGGTTTCTCTAAGTATGATTAAGAAATTAGGGCTACAAACAATGACTCATCCACATCCATACAACATCTAGTGGCTAATCAAAGCAAGGGCATTCACGTGAATTCTCGTTGTTTGATTTCCTTTTCCATTGGAAAGAACTATCAAGATGAGCTATGGTGTGATGTTATTCCTATGGTGTAACACCCCCGACTACCTTTCAGGAATGTCACACCGCCAGGATCCCCCGAGGGAGACCCCTAAGGCTCTTCTTCTTTTAACTTTCTTCTTAATTGTTTTACCAAACTTTAGCTTAGGTTAGGAAAACCTGGGGCGAAACCGGCAGAGTTCCGTCTGTAATTACAACAATTTCCAAAATTACATTATGAAGTTCAGGGTACCTGTGAACTTTTAAACCAAAATGCAAAATAACTAGGAGTACCAGCGAGTCACACACTCGTGGTGGGGCTTAAGCCCTTTACAAACATTTATTACAAAAGATTTACATAGGTTCATACTGCCAGAGCCTTTGAGCCACTACATGACCAACGTACGCACTTTCTTAAAACAAAGCATCACTTCAGATGGCTTCACAACTTCACATTATAGATACATCAGCGGAAGCAACTAGCGGTCCATTCATTCTTCACCTGGGGGAAAAAGGGGAGAGGAAATGGAGTGAGCCACCACATGCTCAGTGAGTGTTCCTCCACTCCTTAAAACAAAACCTTTTTCAAGCATTAATACCCATAATATTCACTTATCAAGCAATTAGCTACTACTAACATGGTATTAGGCAACATATTATAGGACACAGGTTGAAGAACATAGATATCGGACAAGTCATGACTTATGTATTCACTAGGCACATTTGAATGTCATTTCACGATTCACTAGCATGACACATATTCTATTTGAAGCCACATTCATCATTTTTAAGAGCATTTTCTTTAAATCTGCAATGAAACATTCTTTGAACATTTGAAAGCATTTCATAACCTTGAGGTTCTCAATCTTTTGGAAGAGTTTACATTTCGCATTTGACGTAAAACGGCCCTTGTAAGCATTTCATATTCATTCCATATGGCCTCTTTGGCCCGTAAAACATTCTTTTTCTTTAAACATATATAAAATGGCAAAGGCCAATTGCTTTTCTTATCTTGGTAGGAAAGTACTTTTGGCATAAGATCATTACAGGGTGCTGATTGGGTGAGAACTAAGCTCGACCCCATAGTGAGACCTAACGCTCACGCTAAAGCTCTTACTTCCGGGATGGCTACATATAACATATCAGACCATTACATTAGCCCTCGTCAGGGCCTCTAGGGTTTATCCGGACTTATCCCCTAGGTTAACATACATCTTATCATATTGTCCGCAGCACATTATCTTAGCCACTTCAAGCGTATCGGCCATAACGGCTAGAAATTTTCCGTTTCAAACAATAAAATCATTCAACGTATAATTTCCATCTCCCTTTTGTTAAAAACGTTTTAGGGATTCCTCCCAAACATTATTTGAATAGCTAAAATAGGCCATAGCTCGCTACTAGACATGGCTATTATTCATTTAAAAACACATGAAAAGTCATTTGCTAAAACATCACCCTCCCACACATATGTTACATTTTAAACATACAAGGAAAAGGGAGATACACATATCACATTTAAACACTTCGTAATCATTTCAACACAATGAGCCACACATGGCCTCGCAATCCATACGATTGCGGTCAATTCACAACCTGAACTCCCTCCTCACAAGCACCGTACCACAAAGACCTCGAACCACTCATAGTTCTTCCTCGAATCATCCAACTACCATCTCGATTTTAATTTCATAATCTAGCAACCTAGTCAATGCGAGATACTGAAAGGTAATGCATAGCTTACGTGCTTACCGTTGCTGAACTTACCACTTTAAGCATTAACGATCAATCGAGTGCTGCAACCAACGAATACATCCAACCACACATGTATGTACATATATATATATATATATACAATCTCGAGAAAGCATTCATATGGTTGTACATGTATACGTCAAATCTAAACTTTCATGATTCGTTTCAACTAACCCCTTTTCTTGGTATGATTTAACTATATGAAATCGCATTAATGCCTAACATACATGGTTCGTCGAATTAAAGTCACATGCGTGAGATAATTAGTTTGATTCGATTCGAGGCTAAAGGTATTTAATTCACTTCGAGGTAAAATCTCAAACATTTAGCGGTTACAGGCATTCGAATTAACGCTAAAAGCATGTAATTCATTTCGAATGATAAACTTAGTAATTACATTTATTCGAATCAACACTAAAGGCATGAAACTCACATTGATTTCTAATTTCAGGCACTCGAAGGTCGCATGTACGAATTAACTCAATTAAACAAACATCGCTTCAAATGCTAACATGTTAATTCGGAAATGCTTTTTCGGCATAAATTAACTTAGTTAAACACCATCGTTTTAGGCCTGAAAATCGTCTAATTTAAGGCACTCTTCGGACAGTTTCAGCATGCATAATTCCACCTTGGTTTCAACTGTTTTTAGGCATGCATGACAGGCATAAAACTCAGCAATTTCCCATTGCGTTCTAACAGTTTTATACATACAGATTTAGGCTAAAACTATGTCAGACAGGCATGAAAAACAGCAAGGGATAGGCGCATGTATAAGGTGTAATCTGTCAGTATACATATTCACATAATTTGAGTGTAAATTCAACCTAACATAACATGCATTTATCCTCAATACACATCCCATGAAATTAGCCTAAACTACACTGACATGCAATAACCTCCAGGCTAAACATTCTTGAATCATAATATCAGTTTAGGAGAGCAAGAATACTCACACGAATTAGCTTAATTTCGGCTCTGAACAGTAAACCACCAAGATTCCTCGCTGTCAGACTCGAACCCAAGCCCCGACAGTAGCGAATCCAAGCCCTAGCCCACGATTTGGTGTCACTTGTGACTGATTGAGGCTTGAATTCGTTCGAATTTATAGGGGAGGCTGAAAGGAAGGCGGGCCGCCGGTTAACGGCAACTGGGCGGCCGGTTCTGGCGAAGGAGACGCGTGGGTAAATGGCCGTGCGAAGTGGACGAGGTTCGTTGGAGGATTGGGTGGCTGGGACGCGTGGTTGAGGGGACCAGGCGGTTCCTCCTCTCGCCGGCGACACGTGAAGGCCGGTGGTGTCACCAGGCGGCGACCGGTGACCGGCGAGAGCGAGGGAGAGAGAGAGAGAGCGTGGCAGAGAGAGAGAGAGAGCGTGCGGTGAGAGAGAGGGGGGTCGGGTTCTGCCCGACTTCGGTCCCCCTTCCCCCTTTTCAATCTCTTTTTCTTTTTTTTTTTGGTGTTTTGGGTTAAACTAACAACATACAGCTAAATTTTGATCCGTACTCGCTAATAGTTAGGTTAAACCCAAATTGAACGACCTACCATGTACATTTTGGTTTAAACTTTGGGAATCTGCCAAGTAAAACGAAAAACGATTTTAAAAACTGGGTTTAGCATAGATTCAAATGTTTTATAAATAAGTAGCGTCAATGATAACATTAGTCAAATAATCGCCCCTTTTATTGAAACTAGTCGTTAAAAACTCACACGGTCGATTTAATACTTTCGTCGGATAACAAATTAAAAGCAACTGGTCAAATCAGCAACTAAACAGTTAGTCGGTAATAGCACGAAAGCATGGCCCTTACACTCTCCCCCCCTTAAAAGAATTTCGTCCTCGAAATTTGCTCACCTGGTGAAAATAATGCGGGATATTTCTCACGCATTTCGCTTTCTAATTCCCAAGTTGCTTCTGCCACCTTGTGATGTTTCCACAACACCTTAACATAGGGAATGCTCCTATTTCTGAGCTTCCTTTCCGTCTTCTCCAAAATCCGGATGGGTTCTTCTACATAGGTAAGATTTTCTTTAACTTGTAGGGGTTCATATCGGATGACATGATTCGGATCCGGAACATATTTCCTGAGACTGGATACATGAAATACATCGTGGATGCCTTGCAATGAGGGTGGTAAGGCCAATTGGTATGCAACCGATCCTACTTTCTGCAAGACTTCAAACGGTCCAATGAACCGTGGGCTTAGCTTCCCCTTTTGTCCAAATCTTATGCTCCCCTTGAGTGGGGACACTTTCAGAAAAACATGGTCTCCAATCTCAAACTCCAGTGGCCTTCTCCTATTATCCGCGTAGCTCTTTTGTCTACTTTGCGCAACTTGCAATCTCTGGCGAATGGTCTTGACTATTCCGATCGTTCGGTCGATTAAGTCAACCTTGGATGGTTCCCTTTCTCCTATTTCATTCCAACAAACTGGAGTTCTGCAACGTCTACCGTATAGCGCCTCGAAAGGAGCCATGCCTATACTGGCATGGTGACTATTATTGTACGCAAATTCAACCAGAGGCAAGTTATGATCCCAAGTTCCAGCAGAATCGAGGGCACAGGCTCTCAACATATCCTCCAGAGTTTGAATAGTTCTTTCGGATTGACCGTCCGTCTGAGGATGGAAGGTCGTACTTAATCGTAATTTTGTGCCCATTGCTCTTTGAAACCCATGCCAGAAGCGAGATACAAACTTGGTATCGCGATCTGACACAATACTGAGTGGCACACCATGCAGTCTAACAATCTCCTTAATGTATAGGTTAGCTAGTTGCTCAGAGGTGAAAGTGGCCTTGATGGGCAAGAAGTGTGCCGCCTTAGTCAATCTGTCAACTATAACCCACACACCGTCGTGTTGTTTGACGGTTTTTGGCATTCCAATCATGAAATCCATGGTGATGTGTTCCCATTTCCACTCAGGAATTGGCAAGGGTTGCAGTAAACCTCCAGGTTTCTGATGCTCGGTTTTCACCCGTTGGCACGTAAGGCATCGAGCCACGTACTCTGCGATATCCCTTTTCATGCCATTCCACCAGTAATGGGTCTTCAAGTCATGGTACATCTTCGTACTCCCAGGGTGTACAACAAGTGTGGAATTGTGCGCCTCCTTTAACAATTCCTCCTTGAGAGCTGTTATGTTCGGTACGCACAGTCTATTTCTATACCAAAGTACCTCATTTCGGATGGAAAATTCCTTATTCTTTCCTTCTTCCATGCCTTTCTTTGTCCTCATAAGTTCAGGGTCATCCTTCTGTTGTTGTTTGATCGTTTTGATTAATGGCGAAGAGACTTGAAGCGCTGTCAAGTAGCCTTGATTTCCTCGCAGCACTACCTCTATTTGTAGCACGTTGAGCTCCCTTAGGAGTCTCTTTTCTTGTGTAAGTAGACAGGCTACAGAGCCCATGGATTTTCTACTTAGTGCGTCAGCCACCACGTTTGCCTTTCCAGGATGATATTTGATCTCCATATCATAATCCTTAAGGAGTTCTAGCCATCTTCTTTGTCTCATGTTTAACTCTTTTTGAGAAAAGATGTATTTCAAGCTCTTGTGGTCAGTGTATACTTCACACCTTACTCCATAGAGATAATGTCTCCAGATTTTTAAGGCAAATACCACCGCGGCCAATTCTAGGTCATGTGTTGGATAATTCTCTTCATAGGGCTTCAATTGGCGAGAGGCATAAGCAATAACTCTGTCCTTCTGCATTAATACACAACCCAGTCCCTTCTTGGACGCATCACTGTAGATTACAAATCCTTCATTGCCTTCGGGTATTGCCAATATTGGTGCAGATACCAAATGTTTCTTTAGCTCCTGAAAGCTATCTTCACACTCCGGGATCCATTTAAATTTAGTGGTCTTCCGAAGTAGTTTGGTAATAGGTAAGGCTAGTTTTGAAAATCCTTCTACAAACCTTCGATAGTAGCCCGCTATACCTAAGAAGCTTCGCACTTCGGAGACGTTCGTTGGTCTTGGCCAGTTTACAATGGCCTCTACCTTTGCCGGGTCCACCGAGATGCCATCTTTGGTCACTATGTATCCCAGGAATTGCACCCTTTCTAACCAGAACTCACACTTTTTAAGTTTGGCATATAACTCGTGCTCCTCTAGGGTTTTCAGCACCATTCGCAAGTGGTTCGCATGCTCTTCCCTGGTCTTGGAGTATACCAAGATATCATCGATGAACACCACTACAAATTTATCTAGGAAGGGCTTAAGGACTCTGTTCATCAAGTCCATAAAGAAGGCAAGAGCGTTCGTTAGTTCGAATGGTAACACCAAGAACTCGTAATGGCCACATCGAGTGCGAAAAGCGGTTTTAGGCACGTCCCCCTTCTTGATCTTCAATTGATGGTACCCCGATCTCAAATCAATCTTCGTGAACACCGAAGCACCAGCCAATTGATCAAACAGGTCATCAATTCGAGGAAGTGGGTATTTATTCTTGACCGTTACCTTATTTAGTTCTCGATAGTCAATACATAACCTTAAACTCCCATCTTTCTTCTTCACAAATAGTACTGGTGCTCCCCAGGGTGAGACACTAGGCTGAAATAACCCCTTATCTAGTAACTCTTGCAACTGAGTTTTCAATTCCGCCAATTCCGCAGGTGCCATTCGATAAGGTGCCTTGGATATTGGGGCAGTTCCAGGTACTAGTTCAATGGTGAATTCGATTTCTCTGTCGGGTGGTAGCCCCGGTACCTCTCGAAACACCTGTGGAAATTCCCTCGCTGCCGGAATCTCACTCAAGTCCGGCTCCTTTAGTTCTGCGACCTCAATTGCACACCAATAGCCCTAACATCCTTTCTTCAACACTTTGAGTGCTTGCATAGCAGATACCGTTGGAATGGTTACTTGGTGGCCACTTCCCTTAAAGGTTACTCTTTCTCCATTGGAGGCCGTGAAGGTAACCAGCTTTCTCTCGCAGTCAATAGTAACTTTATGTCTCATTAACCAGTCCATCCCTAGAATAACATCCCAACCTTGTATATCCAACTGTATTAGGTCTACAGGGAGAGTTCTCCCTTCCAATTGAATAGCACAGTCCTTAAAGACAAGGTCGGTATAGTAAGCAGACCCTAAGGGGGTAGTCACGCATAATTGTACATCCATTTCACTGGGCTTGCTAGCGAGTTTCCTTGCAAAGGTAGGATTTACAAAAGAATGCGTGGCACCTGAATCAAATAAAACATAAGCATAAAGATGTTTAACAAAAAGGGTACCTGATACGGTGGCAGTGAGGTCCTCCGCCTCACCTCCTTCCAAGCTAAAAACCCGGCCACCTGCTTGTGGCCTTTTTCCACCTCGTTTGCCTTCTGAAGTTGTATTCACAGGAGGTCAGCCTCTTTGTGGAACTGGATTAGCCCCCTTGCCTGAACCTTGTGTACCATTCTGCCGATTCCACGCCTTTTTGGGGCAATTTGCAATTTTGTGGTCCGTAGACCCACACCCATAGCATTCTTGTGTGCCATATCGGCACCGACCAGAGTGCATACGCCCACATTGGTTGCAGGGTTCCAGTGCCTGCCTTGGTACAACTTGTTTTCCTTTTCCCCGGTTGTCGAAGTTGCTGATCTTATTGCTTCCCTGGGTACTGGACCCTCCTTGATTAAACTTTCTTTTTGCTGGGCCAATCTGCCGACTTTCCTCTTCGGTTTCAGCTATGACTCGGGCTATCTTCACCGCCCTTTGGTACATCTCCTGGAAGCTGTTGAAAACATGCCCAGCTATCATCCACTTAATGGGTCCTTTAAGGCCTTGCTCGAAGTGGTCCATCTTCATTTCTTCAGTTGCGACTTGATTAGGCGCAAAGCGACTAAGCTCGTTAAACTTCGCCGCGTATTCTACCACACTCATTTGGCCTTGTTTCAACCGTAGAAATTCTTGTTCCTTTGCCCTCTTTACATCTCGTGGGTAATACTGAGCATCCATCACAGTTTTTAGTTGTTCCCAAGTTAGAGCTGGTTCACCCGCTCGAGGTTTGACAGTGCCCCACCAGAATTCTGCTTCCTTTTCGAACTGATGGGTCGCCAGACGTACTTTAAAATCTTCGGGGCAGTCCATTACTTCAAACAAATTCTCCATCCTTCTTAGCCATTCCTCATAGGCAAGAGGATCTGTTCCACCACTAAACCTTGGTGGTCTCAACTTATTAAACTGACAAATCATCTCCAAGGCGGTTGGTGCCGCCATCTGTTCCCTTCGTGGAGGCATTGGCTACACAGTCGTTTATGCAAAGTTGCTTAGTTTTTATTCATAAAAATAGATTGTCAAAAGCATTTAAAAACATAGTACAACATTAAACAGAATGTATAGAGCTTTAAGTATTCGTGCGATCCTATTTTGGTCGCACGAATCACTTCTCAAAAAAAATGCGCTTTCACGAATCACGAAATATCGGGTATCACCCATGTTTATTCATTTTCAAACGCACATTAACTATGTTTTATTTAAATACAATGCACACATTGGCGACTCCAGGTTACACAGCCCCTAATACTACCCTAACTACCACCTGAGGAACCCTCCTCAGGGGGATCATCTACTGCTGGATCATTCGAGCCCTCAGACTCAACTGGGGCTAGTAGGTCCCATAATACAAATGGTGGGGAGTACTCCACATCAGGTGCTCTATCCACCAGTTCTCTCATTCTGAGCATCGTGGCTTGCCAGCCCCGGGGGTATTGTGCACCAAAGGAATCTATCCAACGTGCCCATAGAGCGGCTACTCGCTTGTATCGTCTTGCCTGAGGGTTTTCTGCGAACAGAAGTCTCATTTGACGATGTTCAATCTGATTTCTCTCTACTATTGTGATTGGTAGTTGTTGGGTAGCAGCAGGAGCAATTAGAGCCGTATTGATCATTTGCATGGCAGCATCGCCCCTTCCCAAGGGGGTACTTCCTAAGGAATCCACCCGTCCTTCTGCTAACATCAAGAAATCCACTAATCCTCGGAAAGTAAACGGAGTATAAGCTCCCCTGCGTACATGAAATAGACGGAGGATTGAGGTGACCTCGCCCCATCTTCCCGTGCACGGCATCGTTCGGATGAACTTGTAAGTCCAGTGGTTTTGGGTGACCCGTAAGGGTCCCCTCTGGTTACTCCTTATCATTGCTTCCCAAAAGAAAACCGCATTCCACGTGGCCAGCCAGAATGGGAGGTACTCGAAATCATCAATGCTAAACACCATCCTACACCACCACACGAGATTAGACATGAACTAAGAAGCACGCATTTGAATGGGAGTCCTAAACCATGTTCTAGTTCGTGTCCTCAAGTAAGCAAGTAAGCACGTAGTAGGCTCAAGTAAACACTTTAAGGCACATAATTTCACAAATTGACACTCCTAAGGTCACATCTATATGCATATGCAACCTATGGCTCTGATACCACCTAATGTAACACCCCCGACTACCTTGCAGGAATGTCACATCCCCCGAGGGAGACCCCTAAGGCTCTTCTTCTTTTAACTTTCTTCTTAATTGTTTTACCAAACTTTAGCTTAGGTTAGGAAAACCTGGGGCGAAACCGGCAGAGTTCCGCCTGTAATTACAACAATTTCCAAAATTACATTATGAAGTTCAGGGTACCTGCGAACTTTTAAACCAAAATGCAAAATAACTAGGAGTACCAGCGAGTCACACACTCGTGGTGGGGCTTAAGCCCTTTACAAACATTTATTACAAAAGTTTTACATAGGTTCATACTGCCAGAGCCTTTGAGCCACCACATGACCAACGTACGCACTTTCTTAAAACAAAGCATCACTTCAGATGGCTTCACAACTTCACATTATAGATACATCAGCGGAAGCAACTAGCGGTCCATTCATTCTTCACCTGGGGGAAAAAGGGGAGAGGAAATGGAGTGAGCCACCACATGCTCAGTGAGTGTTCCTCCACTCCTTAAAACAAAACCTTTTTCAAGCATTAATACCCATAATATTCACTTATCAAGCAATTAGCTACTACTAACATGGTATTAGGCAACATATTATAGGACATAGGTTGAAGAACATAAATATCGGACAAGTCATGACTTATGTATTCACTAGGCACATTTGAATGTCATTTCACGATTCACTAGCATGACACATATTCTATTTGAAGCCACATTCATCATTTTTAAGAGCATTTTCTTTAAATCTGCAATGAAACATTCTTTGAACATTTGAAAGCATTTCATAACCTTGAGGTTCTCAATCTTTTGGAAGAGTTTACATTTCGCATTTGACGTAAAACGGCCCTTGTAAGCATTTCATATTCATTCCATATGGCCTCTTTGGCCCGTAAAACATTCTTTTTCTTTAAACATATATAAAATGGCAAAGGCCAATTGCTTTTCTTATCTTGGTAGGAAAGTACTTCTGGCATAAGATCATTACAGGGTGCTGATTGGGTGAGAACTAAGCTCGACCCCATAGTGAGACCTAACGCTCACGCTAAAGCTCTTACTCCCGGGATGGCTACATATAACATATCGGACCATTACATTAGCCCTCGTCAGGGCCTCTAGGGTTTATCCGGACATATCCCCTAGGTTAACATACATCTTATCATATTGTCCGCAGCACATTATCTTAGCCACTTAAAGCGTATCGGCCATAACGGCTAGTAATTTTCCGTTTCAAACAATAAAATCATTCAACGTATAATTCCCATCTCCCTTTTGTTAAAAACGTTTTAGGGATTCCTCCCAAACACTATTTGAATAGCTAAAATAGGTCATAGCTCGTTACTAGACATGGCTATTATTCATTTAAAACACATGAAAAGTCATTTGCTAAAACATCACCCTTCCACACACATGTTACATTTTAAACATACAAGGAAAAGGGAATACACATATCACATTTAAACACTTCGTAATCATTTCAACACAATGAGCCACACATGGCCTCGCAATCCACACGATTGCGGTAATTTCACAACCCGAACTCCCTCCTCACAAGCACCGTACCACAAAGACCTCGAACCACTCATAGTTCTTCCTCGAACCATCCAACTACCATCTCGGTTTTAATTTCATAATCTAGCAACCTAGTCAATGCGAGATACTAAAAGGTAATGCATAGCTTACGTGCTTACCGTTGCTGAACTTACCACTTTAAGCATTAACGATCAATCGAGTGCTGCAACCAAC
The DNA here is from genome assembly GCA_029747015.1 of Carnegiea gigantea. Lineage (NCBI taxonomy): Eukaryota > Viridiplantae > Streptophyta > Magnoliopsida > Caryophyllales > Cactaceae > Carnegiea > Carnegiea gigantea. The sequence continues at coordinate 116,576 of JAKOGI010002076.1, forward strand.
GAATACATCCAACCACACATGTATGTACATATGTATATATATACAATCTCGAGAAAGCATTCATATGGTTGTACATGTATACGTCAAATCTAAACTTTCATGATTCGTTTCAACTAACCCCTTTTCTTGGTATGATTTAACTATATGAAATCGCATTAATGCCTAACATACATGGTTCGTCGAATTAAAGTCACATGCGTGAGATAATTAGTTTGATTCGATTCGAGGCTAAAGGTATTTAATTCACTTCGAGGTAAAATCTCAAACATTTAGCGGTTACAGGCATTCGAATTAACGCTAAAAGCATGTAATTCATTTCGAATGATAAACTTAGTAATTATATTTATTCGAATCAACACTAAAGGCATGAAACTCACATTGATTTCTAATTTCAGGCACTCGAAGGTCGCATGTACGAATTAACTCAATTAAACAAACATCGCTTCAAATGCTAACATGTTAATTCGGAAATGCTTTTTCGGCATAAATTAACTTAGTTAAACACCATCGTTTTAGGCCTGAAAATCGTCTAATTTAAGGCACTCTTCGGACAGTTTCAGCATGCATAATTCCACCTTGGTTTCAACTGTTTTTAGGCACGCATGACAGGCATAAAACTCAGCAATTTCCCATTGCGTTCTAACAGTTTTATACATACAGATTTAGGCTAAAACTATGTCAGACAGGCATGAAAAACAGCAAGGGATAGGCGCATGTATAAGGTGTAATCTGTCAGTATACATATTCACATAATTTGAGTGTAAATTCAACCTAACATAACATGCATTTATCCTCAATACACATCCCATGAAATTAGCCTAAACTACACTGACATGCAATAACCTCCAGGCTAAACATTCTTGAATCATAATATCAGTTTAGGAGAGCAAGAATACTCACACGAATTAGCTTAATTTCGGCTCTGAACAGTAAACCACCAAGATTCCTCGCTGCCAGACTCGAACCCAAGCCCCGACAGTAGCGAATCCAAGCCCTAGCCCACGATTTGGTGTCACTTGTAACTGATTGAGGCTTGAATTCGTTCGAATTTATAGGGGAGGCTGAAAGGAGGGTGGGCCGCCGGCTAACGGCAACTGGGCGGCCGGTTCTGGCGAAGGAGACGCGTGGGTAAATGGCCGTGCGAAGTGGACGAGGTTCGTTGGAGGATTGGGTGGCTGGGACGCGTGGTTGAGGGGACCAGGTGGTTCCTTCTCTCGCCGGGGACACGTGAAGGCCGGTGGTGTCACCAGGCGGCGACCGGTGACCGGCGAGAGCGAGGGAGAGAGAGAGAGAGCGTGGCAGAGAGAGAGAGAGAGCGTGGCAGAGAGAGAGAGGGGGGTCGGGTTCTGCCCGACTTCGGTCCCCCTTCCCCCTTTTCAATCTCTTTTTCTTTTTTTTTTGTGTGTTTTGGGTTAAACTAACAACATACAGCTAAATTTTGATCCGTACTCGCTAATAGTTAGGTTAAACCCAAATTGAACGACCTACCATGTACATTTTGGTTTAAACTTTGGGAATCTGCCAAGTAAAACGAAAAACGATTTTAAAAACTGGGTTTAGCATAGATTCAAATGTTTTATAAATAAGTAGCGTCAATGATAACATTAGTCAAATAATCGCCCCTTTTATTAAAACTAGTCGTTAAAAACTCACACGGTCGATTTAATACTTTCGTCGGATAACAAATTAAAAGCAACTGGTCAAATCAGCAACTAAACAGTTAGTCGGTAATAGCACGAAAGCATGGCCTTTACATATGGATGCATGTCATGTGCTATTAGGACGACCATGGTTGTATGATCGAAAGGTTATGCATAATGGTTATCTTAATAACTATTCATTTTCCAAAGATGGCAAAAAGATTACCCTAGCCCCATTATCCCCCTCCAAGCTCCACGAAATTCAACCACAAAAAAAGCCTAAGCATGTTGATTGTTTGCTATCTGTGAGTGAACCCATTTTAAAGGCTTCTCAACATGAGTTTAAGGCCTTTAGCGAATGGATATTGAACGTCCAAAGTGACCCAGAAAGTGTGTTGCCTACTCACCCCATTGCAATGACACTCCTTGAAAATTTCTGTCATGTGCTCCCCGATGAGATTCCCACGGGTTTACCCCCAAAAAGAGACATACAACACCACATTGATCTTATTCCTGGTTCCGTCCTACCTAACAAACCAGCATATAGGATGAACCCAGAGGATACTAATGAGATTCAAAGACAAGTTGCAGAGTTGCAGGAAAAAGGATTGATTCGAGAGTCTTTGAGTCCCTGTGCCGTTCCAGCTCTTCTAGTACCAAAGAAAGATGAAGGAATGAGAATGTGTGTTGATAGCAGGGCCATTAACAAGATTACAATCAAGTACAGGTATCCTATACCAAGACTTGAAGATATGCTCGATGAGTTATATGGCTCTAAGGTGTTTTCAAAGATTGATCTTCGAAGTGGTTACTACCAAATCAGAATTAGAGAAGGTGATGAATGGAAGACAGCTTTCAAAACAAAAGGTGGACTCTATGAATGGTTGGTAATGCCTTTTGGTCTTTCTAATGCACCTAGTACTTTATGAGGTTAATGAACCAAGTGTTTAGACCTTATATTGGAAAGTTTGTGGTAGTATACTTTGATGACATTCTGATTTATTCTAAGAATGAGCATGAGCATCAAGATCACCTAACTCAAGTTATGCTTGTCTTAGAACGTGAGAAGTTATTTGGTAACCTTAAGAAGTGTGCTTTCTTCACTCCTGAAGTTACATTTCTTGGTTATATTGTGACTGAAGATGGTATAAAGGTAGATGAAAGTAAGGTAGAAGCCATTCGGTCTTGGCCTATACCTAAGAGCATACATGATGTTAGAGCTTTTCATGGTTTAGCTTCATTCTACAGGAGATTTATTCGCAGTTTCAGTACTATTATGGCTCCTATGACTGAAGTGATCAAAGGAACATCCTTTGTATGGACTGCCAAAGCTCAATCTGCCTTTGAAGATATCAAAGCAAAACTTACTCAAGCAGCGGTACTTGCTTTACCATGCTTTAGTAAGATATTTGAAGTTGAATGTGATGCCTCTGGTGTAGGTATTGGTGGAGTTCTTACGCAAGAAGGTAAACCCCTTGCCTTCTTTAGTGAAAAGCTATGTGAATCTAGAAGAAAATATTCCACCTATGACAAAGAGTTTTATGCTATTGTGAGATGTTTAGAGCATTGGAGTAATTCTCATTGCTAGTGAGTTTATCTTGCATTCTGACCATGAAACCCTGAAGTACATACAAGGGTAGCATAAGTTAAACTCCAGGCACGCCAAATGGGTTGAGTTTATGCAATCATATCATTTCACCATCAAGCATAAGTCAGGTAAACTCAATCAAGGTGCAGATGCTCTATCACGGAGGTATCTCTTGTTATTTCAATTAGATGCTTGCATACTTGGTTTTGAGCATCTAAAGATTCTATATGACAATGATGAAGACTTTGGGGCATTATATGCTGAATGTTCTAAACACCCCAAAGGAGATTTTCATGTTCAGGAGGGCTTTCTATTCAAGGGAGCTCGATTATGTATTCCAAAATGTAGCACAAGAGAGCTATTGATTAGAGAAGTTCATGGAGGATCATTAGCTGGGCATTATGGAGAAAACAAGACTGTTATCATGCTAAGAGAGCATTATTATTGGCCAGCTATGGAAAGAGACTGATGTATATGTGGGCGGTAAGTGAACCAAATCAAACTCAAACAAATTCCAAACAAGAATCAAGGTATGGAAGATAGATTGAGATGGATCGAAGAATAATAACAAAAAGAACAAAGGATAAACAAGACCTTGCACTTGAGATAATCCTTCACGGAGCCACTCAAGGACTTGATCTTGGGCAAATCCTCGTGTCTTCACCAAGGAATCGCTCCAAATGGGAAAGAAAAGAGAACCTAGAATACCACTTAAACTTGCCAAAGTTCAAGATATAGAACTAGGGATTTTTTTGGACACAAATGAGAATCACTCTCAAGGTGTTTGTACTACTCTTGGAAAAGCTTACAACTCTGAATTCAAATGCAACTACATAACCCACCTATTTATAGGCTAAACAAAGATAACCAAAAGACTTAAAAACTCCTAGTAATTAAAACTAGAAAATTGAAAAGACTTAGGAAAAATAAAAAGACACAACTTAAAGGGATGGGGGATGTTACAATGAACATTCTAGACTTCCTATCAGCTGAAGAAATCCATCCAAGTCGTGCATGATGTCATCCACATGATGTCATGTAACCAAAGTCTCTTCATTTGCCCAGCATTTAATCCTTGCAGTAGCCTCCACTTCAACTGAGCATAACTCTCAACACACATGTCCAAATCAGGTGCTTCTGGGCTTATTGGAAAGCCTTGGAAATCTATTTTCCAGAATGGGCTCATTTGCTCAATTTGGATAAGTAGATCAAAAGTTATGGTCCGAACATTACACCTATATCAGAACTGGACTGGAGCAGGATAACTTCCCTTTGAGTAATACTTAGCCCAACCAAATGACGTCCAAATTAAACATAATTGGGCTTGTTTGAAAGCTGAGATCTTAAACTTCAAAACCATGTGGAGCCTCAAGTTGTGGGACCACTTTAGTTTGGCCAAAAGTGCACACAAAAAAATCGGGAAATTTCGGGATGAAGGCGGCATTACCTCTTCGGGCATGAACGCCAATTTTCGGCAAAGTTTTGCAACTTCTTTGACTTCTTGAAGCTTGAGTGAGTCCTCCTTGGGCTGAGCTTGATGGTCTTTGGGCCGTTCATGATGGTCTCCATCAAACCCGTTTGGAAAAGGCACTTTGACGTTCAAATAGAACTCCATAAAGTGTCTTTTGTCATAAAATTCAAATATTGGAACCAAAGAGGAGCCTTGCCATGCATGAACTTCTTTGAAACTTACCTCCCTTGAAGTTGAGTTTAAAGAATGAAAATGATCCCCTTGAAAATATACATCAGAGACGTCCAAAATATACTTAAAAGGTGTGGAACTTGTCAAGTGGCAAAGAGTCATTCACTACCCCACGGTTTGTACACTCCATTGCTAATTCCCACTTCACCATGGATTGATGTAAGTATGGACTTTATTCTTGGATTACCTAAAACACAAAGGAACAAAGACTCTATTTTTGTTGTTGTTGATAGGTTTTATAAGATGTCTCATTTCATTCCATGTAACAAAACAAATGATGCTACTCACATTGCTGAATTGTACTTTAGAGAAGTAGTGAGGTTGCATGGTATTCCCAGGTCAATTGTTTCTGATAGGGATACCAAGTTTTTGAGTCATTTTTGGGTTACATTGTGGAAAAAGATGGGTACCAAGCTGAAATATAGTACCACTTGTCACACACAGACTGACGGACAAACTGAGGTTACTAATTGATGGAGTCCTACCTAGCAAAGACCTTGGTCAAGATGTATCAAGTCCAAGTCGTCCAAAAACAAGGTCCCAAACCAAGAAGATGGCTCACCTTTGGCAAGGAATCGAAGACAGCACAAACGGGTTAACCGGTTAGCATAAGCCCGGTTTTGTGCATCTGATTTCCTAAGCCATATGATGGCTTAAGGCCAATATTTTTGCGTTTTTGGAATCCTCAGGATGTTAGCTTTCAAGTCCAGGCATTGGTTTCAAATCATGCCACAAGGAGGATGGAGTATCAAAGACATTTTCCTAACCGGTCAGAATCGGTCCAGTTCTGCGCGGTTAAAAGTTTAGGTGTGATTACCCTACTTAAACTTTGTTTAACCCTAATTTCTTGATTGGGGGGTTTTTACACACCTTGAACTTTCCCCTCCATGAGTAAAACCCAGATCATATCCCTTTTTGCTTGGGTTAAACTTAGTCTGAAAACCGGGTGAGGCAAACTAGCCCTGAACCCGGTTGACATCACAGCAACACTTTACCTTCTCTAGAGGGTTTCCTTTTCTTCAGCTGAATGGGCACTCTCTTCTATGTTGGCACATGCCCAAGGTAACCTAGGGAAGGTCACAACTGATGCATATTTCCATATGCATCATTTTTATTCAACTCCAATTTCAAAGAAGAAAAGGGTCAAAGAAGATCATGCATGGAAATGTGCCTATTTGGTCTTCTTAAGTGAGTTCAAAGACTCGCGACACTATGGAGAGGTCAAAAAGAGGTTAAACTTTGCTAGAAATTTGGTGCCGAATTCATCCCTGCGGAACCCGATTTTTGTGACCATTTTTTTTTGGACAAGCTCAAGTGGACCCACAACTTGAGGGCCCATGTGCTTTTGAAGCTTAAGATGTCAGCTTTAAAATAAGCCCAATTTTATTTAATTTGGACATCATTTGATTGGGCAAAATATCACTCAAAGATACGTTGTGCTGATCCAGTCCAGTCTGAGATAGGTGCATTGTTTGGGCCATAACTTTCACACCGCTTATCCAAATTGAGCAACTGAGCCCATTCTGGAAAATAGACTTCCAGGGCTTTCTAACAAGCCCAAGAACGCGTGATTTGGCCGAGTATTCGGGAAGTTATGCTCTGTTGAAGTTGAGGCAGTTGCAAGGATTAATGCTGGGAATATGAAGAGTCTTAGGTTACATATATTTGTGTGGCTGATATTGTGCACGTTTTAGATGCTTCTAGATTGATGTAATCAGCTGCAAAAATCCTAGAATATTCCTTGTAACCTCCCCCACCCCCTTTTATGATGTGTCTTTTCATTTTTCTTAGACTTTTCATTAGCTAGTTTTAATTGTTAGGAGTTATTTGAGTCTTTTGATTGTCTTTTGCTGAGTCTATAAAAGGGGAGGGGCATGTGAAGCTAATCATTCAGCATTGTAAGAGATTTCCAAAGTAATACAAGCACCTTTGAGCGTGATTCTCATTTGTGTCTCAAAAATTCCTAGTTCTATATCTTGAATTTGGCTAATTCAAGTGGTGTTCTAGGTTCTCTATCTTTTCCAATTGGAGTGATTCCTTGGTAAGACAAGAGAATTAGCCCTAGATCAAGTCATTGAGTGGCTCCGTGAAGGATTATCTCAATTACAAGATCTTGTTCTATCCCTTTTCTTGTGTAGTGAAGTTCTTCATCCATCCATCCATCTTTCATTTCTCTTTCCAATTTGGCTTATTTGAGTTGGAGTTTGATTTGGTTCACTTGCCCCCCCACATCTACATCAATTGGTATCAGAGCCAAGGCTTTTAAGTGACCCACATCATACCCAAACACATCCAAAAAAGCCAAAATACAAAAAAAAAAAAAGAGGCACAAACCGGCAATCCGAAGTCTTGAAGACCAGAGAAGCAGCACGGTGCCCCCGTGCCACAACACTCGACCGTGCCATATTCTTTTTCCAGGAATCTTCAAGTCGAGACGGAGCACGGTTCCCCCGTGCCGCCAAGCACGACCGTGCCACTCTACTTTTCTGCATTTTCTTCAGCCGAAGCATAGCACGGCCTGACCGTGACCCCTTGCACGACCGTGCCACTTTCCCTGCTGCATATTCTTCCTTCAAAGCATCTCCAACATGTCTACAAAGTCCACAAGAAGCGACCAAGCACGTGTGGAAGAGTTAGAAGCACAACTCACTTATCTTCGAACTCAACTTGGGCAACTTTTGGAGGAGAAAAGAAGGTGGGTTCATAGCCCCACTCCCTATCATCCTCATGAACCGGTGGTTGAATCTGAAGAGGAAGTCCATCACTCCCATGCCAATTCAAGTGATGAGGAACCCCCAAGGAGACGAAGGCAAGGAGGAAATATTGGTGGTGTCCGAATTGAAATCCCCGAATTTGAAGGCCAACTTGATCCGGACTTATTTCTCGATTGGTTGCACACCATTGAGAGGATCTTTGAATCTGAGGACATCCCGGAAGATAAGAAGGTAAAGCTTGTAGCCCTTAAACTCAGAAAATATGCTTCAATCTGGTGGGCTAACCTTGGAGCGAAAAGAGCAAGAAACGGGAAAGGGAAAATCAGAACTTGGGCCAAAATGAAAGAAAAACCCAAGGCCAAGTTTCTTCCCTCTCACTATGTGCAAGACAATTATCTCAAGCTCCATCGACTCAAGCAAGGATCCAAGAGTGTGGAAGAATACACTCGGGAGTTGGAACAACTCCTACTCAAATGCGATTTGAGAGAAGACGACTCACAAACCTTGGTAAGATACTTGACCGGTCTTGATGAGTCCATTGCTCATGTAATTGAGTTGCAACCCTATTCATCCCTAGATGACTTGAGTTCTCTAGCCTACAAGGTAGACCAACAAAAGAAATCAAAGGGAAAGAGTGTCCTTTCCAAGCCTCTCTCTCGTCCTTACCCCACACAAAAGCCTCCGTACTACCCTCCTCGTCCACAAAATTCCCCACCTCCACAAACCAAAAACACCACTCCAACCCCTCCAAAACCCTCCACACAAGAGCCCAAATCAAAGGACAAGGTTCGTTGCTTTCGTTGTCAAGGCATGGGACACTATGCATCTGAGTGTCCAAACAGGAGGATTGTTTCCCTAGCGGAGTACCAAGAAGCATGTGATGAACATGCCTATGATGAAGAAGAAGGAGAGCACTTTAAAGAAGGAAGTTTGGAAGAAGTTAAGGAAGGCCCCGATGAAGGTGAGTTGCTTGTCATTAGGCGAGCATTGAGCGGATTTGCTACTCAAGAAGGCTTGGAGCAAAGAGAGGCGATTTTCCACACAATGTGCACTATTCAAGGGAAAGTTTGTACCCTCATCATCGATGGAGGTAGTTGTGCAAATGTTGCATCCAAAACCATGGTGGACAAGCTCAAACTTGAGACTACACCCCATCCTAAGCCTTATAGCATCCAATGGCTAAATCAAGGCAAAGGTATATATATTTCTCATCAGTGCCTCATTTCTCTTTCTATTGGAGACCACTATAAGGATGAGATATTGTGTGACATTCTTCCTATGGATGCAAGCCATATATTGTTGGGTAGACCATGGATGTTTGATCGCCATGTAATTCATCAGGGGCGCCTCAACACCTACTCCTTTATTAAGGATGAGAAGAAAATCACCTTGACCCCTATTCCATCGTGCCAAAGCCCCAAGCCACAAAAGGACCGACAGGCCTTAACCCTCATTCATCCTTCCCAAACCCTTGCCCCCAAAGAAGATTTCCCACTTCCGCCTCTTCTCATCACCAGGTATGACCCGTTTTATCATCCTCCCCTCACCCTCTTCTATATCTCTCTAGAGGTGATGCCCTGTGAACTCCTTCCCCAAAAGCTCCCATATTGTAAGCGCGACCCCTTTCTTGAGAGGCTTGCCAACCCTTTGAGTTTAAGGACAAACTCAAAACAACCCGGGGAGTATGATGCATATTTTCATATGCATCATTTTTATTCAACTCCAATTTCAAAGAAGAAAAGGGTCAAAGAAGATCATGCTTGGAAGTGTGCTTATTTGGTCTTATTAAGTGAGTTAAAAGACTCACGACACTATGAAGAGGTCAAAAAGAGGTTAAACTTTGCTAGAAATTTGGTGCCGAATTCATCCCTGCGGAACCCGATTTTTTGTGACCATTTTTGGACAAGCTCAAGTGGACCCACAACTTGAGGGCCCATGTGCTTTTGAAGCTTAAGGTGTCAGCTTTAAAATAAGCCCAATTTTATTTAATTTGGACATCATTTGATTGGGCAAAATATCACTCAAAGATACGTTGTGCTGATCCAGTCCAGTGTAAGATAGGTGCATTGTTTGGGCCATAACTTTCAAACCGCTTATCCAAATTGAGCAAATGAGCCCATTATGGAAAATAGACTTCCAGGGCTTTCTAACAAGCCCAAGAACGCGTGATTTGGCCGCGTATTCTGGACGTTATGCTCTGTTGAAGTTGAGGCAGTTGCAAGGATTAATGCTGGGAATATGAAGAGTCTTAGGTTACATATATTTGTGTGGCTGATATTGTCCACGTTTTAGATGCTTCTAGATTGATGTAATCAGCTGCAAAAATCCTAGAATATTCCTTGTAACCTCCCCCACCCCTTTTATGATGAGTCTTTTCATTTTTCTTAGACTTTTCATTAGCTAGTTTTAATTGTTAGGAGTTATTTGTGTCCTTTGATTGTCTTTTGCTGAGTCTATAAAAGGGGAGGGGCGTGTGAAGCTATTCATTCAGCATTGTAAGAAATTTCCAAAGCAATACAAGTACTTTGAGTGTGTTTCTCAAAAAGTGCAACTAAATTCCTAGTTCTATATCTTGAATTGTGGCAAATTCAAGTGGTGTTCTAGGTTCTCTTCCTTTTTCAATTGGAGTGATTCCTTGGTTAAGACAAGAGAATTAGCCCAAGATCAAGTCATTGAGTGGCTCCGTGAAGGATTATCTCAATTACAAGAACTTGTTCTATCCCTTTTTCTTGTGTAGTGAAGTTCTTCATCCATCTCATCCATCTTTCATTTCTCTTTCCAATTTGGCTTATTTGAGTTGGAGTTTGATTTGGTTCACTTGCCCCCCCACATATACATCAACAACCAATGAAAGAAGGGCTGCAAGAAGAGTTGTCTCTTGATTCTCATTGGAAGACAAGGAAGGTGCTATCTTGCTTCCTACTGGTCAGCCGCAAAGGGGAGGTCACTTTTCGGCTAGGCACATGCTTTCCTTGCTGCATTTGAAGCTGAATGAGATTAAGGACAAGTTAATAATGTAGTAATCTTCATTTGTCTTGCTTTCCTTGATGTTTTAAGTGTATTTTGATTAGCATTAAGTATGTTTGTAACCGATTAACTCTAAACCGTGGGAATTAGAGTTAATTAACACCTTTCCTCCCTAGGAGGGTAAGGTGAGGTGTCTTCTAACTTGCTTGCTGAGTAGGAAAGGTTGTAAGGCAAGCAACAAAAGGGAAGGCACGTCCATAATGAAGGGCACTTCAGATTTTGTTCAATGAAAACCGTAGAGAGCTTTTAAAGCTTCCTCACCAAATCCTTGCTTGCTTATCTTAGTTTAGGCCAAACTAAGTGGTGTTCAAGTGAGTCTTAACCTTGATTAAGTGGTGATTCTATATCTTAATCAAGATTAAGGGCCCTAGACTCAAAGGTTGGTGGTGATTACTGTATCCAATCCAAGAGTTTAGCTTATCTCTCTCCTTTGCTTCCTACCGGGTCATTAACAAGATTGTTTGCTAAATTTTCCAAGGTATTCATCTCCACCTACCGTGTTCTTCATTCCCTTTCCTTATTCCACTCTTTCTACTACCATTCACCCCCATTTCCTTCAAGTCTACCTCACCAAAAAGCCAGAAAATCAATTAGAATTGAAGAGCACTCAAATCGGGCAAAACTAGCCTATTCTAGTTATTTTGGGCAGTGATTCAGCACGGTGTACCCGTGCCCACTAGCACGCCCGTGCCACTTCAGCCCGTGAACTACATTGAGTTTTGAGTCTTCTTTGGTGTGAGGTTAGTGTGTGTGTTCATTCCCATTGACCTTTACATCATATTTGGTATCAGAGCTGAGTTTCATCTTTGGCCTGGTATTGAATCCACGCATCCAAATTCCCTTCTTTTCCATTCTCAAACACGAACATGAGTACTAGTATGAGTATGGAAGAAAAGCTTGATGCCATTTTGAAGGATAATCATGAGATTACTTCTTCTAATCAAGAACTCAGGGCACAGAACGAGTACCTACGCAAGCAGTTGGGTACTTTTCTCAAGCAAAAGCAAAAGTTCAATGAAGAACCATCCTATTTTGCTTCACAAGGCCGAGAGCAAGTGCTTAGTCACAACGTTCAGAAGACCACGACAAGAGCCAAGAGGACAAGGTAACTCTAATGATTTTAGAGTTGAGATTCCAGAATATGAAGGCAAGCTTGATCCAGAAGACTTCTTGGACTGGTTGTACACAGTGGAGAGGGTATTCGAATACAAGGACGTTCCAGAAGAAAAGAAAGTCAAGTTGGTGGCATTAAGACTACGTAAGTACGCTTCCTTATGGTGGACCAACTTATGTGCTAAAAGAGTTAGGGAACGTAAGACTAAAATCAAAACTTGGGAGAAAATGAAAACCAAGTTGAAGGCTAGATTCTTACCCCCCACGTATGTCCAAGATTGTTATTCACAACTTCATAATCTGAGTCAAGGCAATCTTAGTGTTGAAGAATACACTAGAGAATTTGAGAAGCTTGTGATTAAATGTGATTTGTAAGAACCAGAAGAGCAAACGATTGTAAGGTACTTGGGAGGACTTGATCCTAAGTACTCTAATGTTGTGGAATTACAAGCATACACCACATTTGATGAGGTTTGCGTACTTGCTCACAAGGTTGAGCAACAAAAGAAAGCTAAGCAAACTTTCAAACCTCCACATCAAAAGCCTCCAATCCGGAACCAACCTTTTAACAAGGGGAGTTCGCAACCAGTTTCCAAGCCACAAAATCCCTTTCCTCTCAATCCACAAGGAACCCAAGCACCACAAAAGGCCCCAGCTACCCCAATTCGACCAAACCCCAATCCTATGAGCACTAGAAGATGTTTCAAGTGCCAAGGACTTGGCCATATTGCTTCAGAGTGCCCAAACCGCAAGGTCATCACTTTGGCCGAATGGAGAACCGTGGATGAGCAAGAAAAGGAGGGTGAAAATGAAGGTGAAACTGAAGAAGAGCATGAAGAGAATCAAGAAGAAGTTGAGGAGGAAGCTGATGAGGGAGAAATGTTAGTTTTGAGGAGAGTCTTGAACGGCCAAAAGAGCACCAAGGATGAACAAAGAGAAAACATATTCCATACTAGGTGCACGGTTCAAGGCAAGGTATGTTCGTTGATTATTGATGGTGGGAGCTGTGCAAACGTGGTGTCCCTTACCATGATTGAAAAGCTAGGTTTGCAAGTTACGGCCCATCCCCATCCATACAATATATCAATGGTTGAATCAAAGCAAAGGGCTTCAAGTCAATTCAAGGTGTCTCATTTCATTATCCATTGGTAAGAACTATCAAGACCAACTTTGGTGTGATGTTATACCTATGGATACATGCCATGTATTATTGGGAAGGCCTTGGTTGTATGACCGAAGGGTGACCCATGATGGTTTCATGAACACATATTCCTTGCCTATGAAAGGCAAGAAGATTACTCTAAAACCATTATCACCACCCGAAATTCTCAAGAACAAACCCACAAAAGGCCATGAACAATCTGGTTGTTTACTCACTTTTAGTGAAACTCTTTTGAGGGCTTCGAATCATGAATTCAAGGCTTTTAAGGAGTAGATCTTAACCATACAAGAAGAACCAGAATCCCCATTACCAACCCATCCATTTGCCAAATCACTCATCCAAACATTCTGTCACTTGTTTCCAGAAGAGATACCCTTGGGTTTACCCCCTAAACGGGATATCCAACACCATATTGACCTCATTCCTGGCTCAGTTCTTCCAAACAAGCCAGCTTATAGAATGAACCCAAAGGAGACCATGGAGATTCAACGGCAAGTAGAGGAATTGATGTCAAAGGGACTTGTGCGTGAGTCCTTAAGCCCTTGTGCCGTGCCTGCTTTGTTGGTTCCCAAGAAGGATGGCAGCCAACACATGTGTGTGGACAGCAGAGCCATAAACAAGATCAGCATCAAGTATAGGTATCCTATACCTAGGCTTGAAGACATGCTAGACGAGTTACATGGCTCTAAAGTCTTTTCCAAGATTGATCTTCGAAGTGGTTACTACCAGATCAGAATAAGAGAGGGGGATGAATGGAAGACTGCATTCAAGACTAAAGGAGGTTTATATGAGTGGCTGGTTATGCCATTCGGTCTTTCCAACGCTCCTAGCACATTCATGAGGTTGATGAATCAAGTATTCAAACCTTATATTGGCAAGTTCGTGGTGGTTTACTTCGATGACATTCTTATCTATTCCAAGGACGAGCAAGAACATCAAAATCATCTCAATCAGATCATGCATGTCCTTGAACGTGAGCAGCTATATGGTAATCTTAAGAAGTGTACCTTCTTTACTCATGAGGTTACATTCTTAGGTTACATTGTTTCTAGTGAAGGCATTAAAGTTGATGAAGGGAAAATAGAGGCTATTCGCACTTGGCCTCAACCACAAAGTATACATGATGTTAGAAGTTTTCATGGTTTGGCTTCGTTTTACAGAAGGTTTATTCGAAACTTCAGCACCATCATGTCCCCTATGACTGAAGTGCTTAAGGGTTCATCATTCCAATGGACTCCTAAAGCTCAATCCGCCTTCGAAGAAGTAAAGAAGAAACTTACTCAAGCACCGGTCCTTTCTCTACCATGCTTTGAGAAAGTTTTTGAGGTTGAATGTGATGCCTCAGGAGTAGGAATTGGTGGAGTTTTAACTCAGGAAGGCAAGCCATTAGCCTTCTTCAGTGAAAAACTGTGTGACTCAAGAAGAAAATACTCCACCTATGACAAGGAATTCTATGCGATCATTCGGTGTCTAGAACATTGGAGTCATTACTTAGTGGCTAGTGAGTTTATACTTCATTCAGATCATGAGGCTTTGAAGTATATTCAGGGTCAGCACAAACTGAACTCACGTCATGCTAAGTGGGTTGAATTCCTACAATCTTTCCACTTCACTATCAAGCACAAATCAGGAAAGTTGAATCAAGGCGCAGATGCATTATCAAGGAGACATCTCCTTATGTTTCAGTTAGACGCCCTTATTCTGGGTTTCGAGCATCTTGAGAGTCTATATGCTGAAGATGAAGACCTTGGGCCTCTCTATGCTGCTTGTTTGAAGCATCCAAAGGGAGATTTCCTGATTCAAGAAGGTTATTTATTCAAGGGAGTGCGGTTGTGCATTCCAAAGTGTAGCACTCGTGAGCTTCTAATCAGAGAAGTTCATGGAGGTTCCTTGGCAGGTCATTTTGGAGAATCAAAGACCTTAACCATGTTAAGGGAACATTACTACTGGCCAGGGATGGAGAAGGATGTTCAGGACATCCTTAGGAGGTGTGGAACGTGCCAAGCAGCCAAGAGCCATACCCAACCTCACGGATTATACACCCCATTACCCGTACCGACTTTACCATGGGTGGACGTGAGTATGGACTTCATTTTGGGTCTACCTAAGATTTAAAGGGGAAAGGATTCAATCTTCGTGGTGGTAGACAGATTTTCGAAAATGGCACATTTCATTCCCTGCTGCAAAACCAATGATGCTACACACATTGCCGAGCTCTATTTTAAAGAGGTAACAAGGTTGCATGGTATCCCTAAGACCATTGTTTCAGATAGGGATACGAAGTTCCTCAGTCATTTCTGGATTACCCTGTGGAAAAAGCTTGGTACTAAGTTGCTGTTTAGTACTACCTGTCATCCTCAGACTGATGGCCAAACTGAGGTCACTAATCGAACCCTGGGTACTCTCCTAAGGGCTTTGATTAAACCTAATGCGAAGGCCTGGGATTTACTCTTACCCCATGCTGAGTTTGCATTCAATCGGGCACCTAGCAAAGCTACTGGTCTTTCACCATTTAAAGTGGTGTATGGGGTTGATCCTTTAAGTCCAAATGACCTCACCCCACGACCCCAAGATCAAAAGCCCCATGTTGATGCCACACAAAGAGTAAAAGAAATTCAAAAGCTCCATGAGTTGGTGAAGGCTCGAATTGAGAAGACTAATGCAGCCTATGAAGCACACGCCAACAAGCATAGGAGAAAGATTATTTTTTAACCAGGAGACTTGGTATGGATCCATTTAAGAAAGGAACGTTTTCCTTCTAAAAGGAAGAACAAACTCATGCCACGAGCGGAAGGTCCATTTGAAGTCTTGGAGAGGATCAACGACAATGCTTATAAGATTGATCTCCCTGGTGATTTTGAGGTTTCAGCCACCTTTAATGTAGCTGATTTGAGCCCCTACTATCCGGACACTTCCCCACCAGATTTGAGGATCAAATCTTTTCAACAAGGGGAGGATGATGGAGTCCTACCTAGCCAAGACCTTGGTCAAGATGTATCAAGTCCAAGTCGTCCAAAAACAAGGTCCCAAACCAAGAAGATGGCTCACCTTTGGCAAGGAATCGAAGACAGCACAAACGGGTTAACCGGTCAGCATAAGCCCGGTTTTGTGCATCTGATTTCCTAAGCCATATGATGGCTTAAGGCCAATATTTTTGCGTTTTTGGAATCCTCAGGATGTTAGCTTTCAAGTCCAGGCATTGGTTTCAAATCATGCCACAAAGAGGATGGAGTATCAAAGACATTTTCCTAACCGGTCAGAATCGGTCCAGTTCTGCGCGGTTAAAAGTTTAGGTGTGATTACCCTACTTAAACTTTGTTTAACCCTAATTTCTTGATTGGGGGGGTTTTTACACACCTTGAACTTTCCCCTCCACGAGTAAAACCCAGATCATATCCCTTTTTGCTTGGGTTAAACTTAGTCTGAAAACTGGGTGAAGCAAACTGGCCCTGAACCCGGTTGACATCACAGCAACACTTTACCTTCTCTAGAGGGTTTCCTTTTCTTCAGCTGAATGGGCACTCTCTTCTATGTTGGCACACGCCCAAGTAACCTAGGGAAGGTCACAACCAATGAAAGAAGGGCTGCAAGAAGAGTTGTCTCTTGATTCTCATTGGAAGACAAGGAAGGTGCTATCTTGCTTCCTATTGGTCAGCCGCAAAGGGGAGGTCACTTTTCGGCTAGGCACATGCTTTCCTTGCTGCATTTGAAGCTGAATGAGATTAAGGACAAGTTAATAATGTAGTAATCTTCATTTGTCTTGCTTTCCTTGATGTTTTAAGTGTATTTTGATTAGCATTAAGTATGTTTGTAATCGATTAACTCTAACCGTGGGAATTAGAGTTAATTAACACCTTTCCTCCCTAGGAGGGTAAGGTGAGGTGTCTTCTAACTTGCTTGCTGAATAGGAAAGGTTGTAAGGCAAGCAACAAAAGGGAAGGCACGGCCATAATGAAAGGGACTTCAGATTTTGTTCAATGAAACCCGTAGAGAGCTTTTAAAGCTTCCTCACCAAATCCTTGCTTGCTTATCTTAGTTTAGGCCAAACTAAGTGGTGTTCAAGTGAGTCTTAACCTTGATTAAGTGGTGATTTTGTATCTTAATCAAGATTAAGGGCCCTAGACTCAAAGGTTGGTGGTGATTACTGTATCCAATCCAAGAGTTTAGCTTATCTCTCTCCTTTGCTTCCTACCGGGTCATTAACAACATTCCATAAATATACCCTCTTGTATGAGAAGAATAAAGAACTCTTGAGTTTGAGGACAAACTCCAAACCACCCGGGGAGTATGATGCATATTTTCATATGCGTCATTTTCATTCCTCAAGCTCAACTTCAAGGGAGAAAAAGGCCAAACAAGATCATACATGGAAACACTTATGTTTGGTTCCACTATTTGAGTTCCATGACACAAGACACTTTGTGGAGTTTCTTTTGAATTTCAAAATGCCTTATTCAAAGGGGTTTTCCCAAATGGGGATCAAGACCATCATGCTCCTTGCCCGTAAACTCCACTACTCCTATTAAGCTCGAGGAAGATCACAAGCAGCCAAAGAAGTCAAGGAGATTGCACTTATGTTCAGCAAAGCTATGGAGTTTAACCCTCTTTTCATGCTTAGTTCGTCCATGCCGAGGCCCGATTTTGTATGTCTATTGCAGCAAGAAAAGATGGGTAATTCTCATGAAGTCCTCCACCTCATTCAAGTTTAAAGAGTTAGCTTTCTAATAAGACCAGTCACGCATCATTTGGAGTCCATTTGGTTGGTTATCTTTGGCCCACATCATAAAGTGCTGAAATGCAGTCCAGTTCTAAGCAGTTTGCACTCTTCAGCCCATAACTTTTAAACGGACGGTCCAAATATAGTGAAGCCACTTCCATTGGAAACTAGACTCTTCAGGCTTTTCAGAGAATCAAGAATCATTCAATTTGGATCCCAAGTCAGGGAGTTATGGCACAATGAATCTGACCCTGCTGTAGGTGTGAACGCGTTTATGAGCTGAATGTGTATACATGAACCATCACGTCTTTTGGTTTGCTCAAGCTGCGTTTTTCCTTTTCTTCCAAGGCTGAAACGTGACCTTTTCAAGTCTCTCAAGTGGATAGTTGATAGGTTGTCATTGAAGTCGATAAATGGCCATGTGTATGTTGTGTCTTTTCGGTTTTCTAGTCTTTTAGGTTACATTTCAGTTTCGTGTCTTTTTGTTTTCTATCTAGTAATGAGTCTTTAAGTGTTTGAGACTTTTCATGTGCAAGGCCAGCCTACAAAAGGCCATAGTTCACGTTGTGTTAATCAAGCATTCATTAAATGAAAAGCAAAGTTCAGAATTGAGTTGTATACTCTCTTCTTTCAAAAATCCCCAGTTCTATATCTTGAGAATTGGCCCTCTCATGTGGTGTTCTAGGTTCCTAAACTCTTCCAGGTGGTGATTCGATTCTGTATCCTAGGAAAAGTGAAGGAATTGCCCAAGGATTGATTTGAGTGGCACCTTTCGGTTTATCTCAAACACAACCCTTGCACTTATCTTTCTTTGTTTTCTCTCTTCTTTATTCAAAACCCACAAAAGAAAGTCTTACTTGGTCAATTGAGTGCGCATATACATCAACAACTTGCCTCAAAGTGGAATCTAAAACAAGAAGAAGGAAAAACAGCAAGGGAGAGGAGAAATCAAGAGTTTAGATAGTCAAGTGACCTTGCAAGGGATAATCCGAGGAGCCACCCTTGGAGAACACTTGGGCAATCTCTTTGTATCAACTAGTTACAGAATTTAATCACCTTCTAGTTAAGAGAAAGAGACCTAGAGACCTACTTGAGTTGCCAAGCTCAAGATACAACACTAGGAATTTTTGTGGAGAGAGTTTGAAAACTCACAAATTCATTCATCCAAAGTTGTGTTGAAAATGGAGGCCAAGCTGGGTTTTTAAGCTTGATGGCCGAACTCCCCTCCCCTTCCAAGCAGCAAAATCAATAGCTAAGCACATTTGGGGAAGAGTTACACATCTAGTCAACCAATGCTAGCTAAACACCTCACTACCTAGCTTAATCAACCTCATTAGGGGTTATAATGCCTCCCAAATGAGGTGTCAAGCTTACATGGATCCTTGAATGCAGCAAAATGACTCATTCAGCAAGTGGGGAGGCAAGGGGACAAGCACAACCCAAGAAAATCAGACCTTGTACCGGTTTGGGAAGAACCGGGTAAAAGGATGATTTTTGTGTCCTTTTGGCTGGTTAATACCAACACAAGGGGGTGCTTTGGATGGGATTTGAACCCATGACCTGATAATTATTTATGTCCCCTTTCATACTGCAAAATTTGACAAAAGTTGGAGTTGAGGAAGTCAACCAACTAGGGCCTTATTTCGGACTGTGCTGGATTGCGCCCTGCAGTGCGCGGTCTCAGGTTTTGGCTTGGTTGACTGACCAAATGGACTCCAAATGCCTTGCAAAAGGTCTTGTTGGAAAGCTACGATCTTAAGCTGTAAGGGGGTAGTGCGTGCAGGAAATTTCCCTTTCTACATTTTGCTCCAAGAGCGACACAAAACCGGGCCAGAAACTGGACGAACTGGACAGTGCATCTTCTGCTGTGTACATGAGTTTTCTGACCAAGGCATGAACTTCTTTGGCCTCCTTGGGGGTTGAATGGGTGTGAGGGTTTGCTGAATGTGTGGATGAAGCTTGGGCACGATGGTCCCCATCATCCTTTGAAATGGATGGTACTTGTGATCCCCATTTGGAAAACCCCTTCGGATAAGGAACTTTGAAGTTCAAATAAAACTCCATAAAGTGTCTTTTGTCATGAAACTCAAATCGTGGGACCAAAGAAAAGCCTTGCCATGCTTGAATTTGTATAGAGCTTACCTCCCATGAAGTTGAGTTGAAAGAATGAAAATGAGGCCCTTGAAAATATACATCAAAGTGTTCCATCTTTGAGAATCTATCCACCACCACCATGATGGAATCCTTTTGTCTTTATGTCCTTGGCGACCCCGTGATGAAATCCAAGTTAACATCTTCCCATGGGCTATGTGGAACCGGGAGGAGAGAATAAAGACCTTGAGGCCCAAGGTGGCTCTTCGTAAGTTGGCAAGTGGAGCACCCTCTCACAAAATGTTCTACATCTTTAGACATGCTTGGCTAATAGTAGAGTTCCTTGAGCATAAAACAAGTTTTCTCAATGCCAAAATGCCCGGCCAAAGCTCCACCATGGAGCTCTTGAATCAAGAGTTCCTGAAACCCACTCTTTGGTATGCATAGCCGGTTTTCTTTGAAGAGAAACCCATGCTCCAAGTGAAACAAACCGTAGGCATGGCTAGCACACTTCTCATAGGGGCATACAACCCCTTAATGATCTCAAAACCAAGGACTTCAGATTCCAAGGTAGGGAGTAAGAGGTACCTTCTTGATAATGCATCCGCCCCTTTGCTGAGTTGACCCGACTTATGGTGGATCGCAAAATGAAAGGCTTGTAGGTACTCTACCCACTTTGCATGCCTTGGGTTGAGCTTGTGTTGCCCTTATATGAATTTCAGGGCCTTATGATCCGAATGGAGAATGAATTCTCCTCCGACCAAGTAATGTCGTCAATACTCCAAAGCTCTCACAATGGCATAAAACTCTTTGTCATATGTAGAATACTTCTGCTTGGCATCATTGAGCTTTTCACCAAAGAAAGCCACGGGCCTCTTCTCTTGAGATAGGGCCGCTCCTATCCCTGCACCGAAAGCATCACGCTGCACTTCAAACACTTTGGAGAAGCTTGGAAGGTGATGTATGTAGCCTAGGTGATGCCAAGAATGAAGATAAAAGATGGGAAAGATAGAAAACCAAACCAAGCAAAACAAGTAGCTCTAACCGGTTTTGGAAGATAGAATGCAACCCTCTTGTCTAGGATAAGCCAATGGCGCCACCTAGAAGAGAAGTTGGGCTATTCCTCCTTCACTTATGGATACAGAATTAAATCACCACCATAAGCAAGAAGAGGAACCTAGAAGAACACCACTTGAACTAGCCAATTCAAGCTAAAGCAACTAGGAATTTCAAAGAGAGAGTAAACACTCACTTTCTTTTGTATTTCAAATTCAAGCTGCCTTCTTACATTCCTAAAGGCCCCTTATATAGGAGGGAGCCTCAAAATTCAGATTGAAGGGTTACAAGCCAAGCCAATTCGGACCAAGACAAAAGAGGAAGCACAAAAAGCAAGAAAAGTACAAAAGGTGATGTTGACAGTTGCTGGCAGCTTTCCAGTTTTGCAGGGTCTACTTTCAGCAGCCATATCTCCCTTTCTACTTACCCAAATTGGCTCCAAGATACCTTAATAGAAAGCTTAGAAAGTGTTCTTTCATATGACTACTTTTGGAGCTCAGTTGGTGCAGCCGTTCAGGAGTTATGAGCAGAACAAGTGAGATGGTGCAGTCTGACTTCCGAAAAGCACCTTTAGAAGTTTCCTCTCTTTTAGCCTCCTTGGGGCACGTTTGACTCTGGTTTCTTTTCCCACCCTTTTAGCCAACTCAAAAAGGGATCTAGGTTTCAGAATTCCAGGTTGTTAGGAGTACTTTAGGTTAGGGAAATTGGGCTTCCAAAACCGGGTACAATCTGGCCTGGAAGAACAGTTTGGGCAGTTGGGCTTTAACAAAGGGTTTGGGTGGGCAAATGACATCCAAATGGGATGAAACTTGATTTATTGGGCAGCTAACTCTCCCATCTTTCCAGGAACACCAAAAGTTTGGCTTTAAAGCCTCAGGACATCAGGTTACCAAGGTCAGAAAGTCAGGCCATGCGCAGGATGAACCCGGTAGAATGCAAGTGATCATCTCTTGATTGATTTCTAGTCCTTGGAAAGCCTTTATGACCTCTTGAGCTAGAAGAACCCCTTGGGGATGATCCCCATCAGAAGGGTAACAACGGGTGCACTACTGAGCTTGCACTTGATTTCTTCAAAGGCCCTTTGACCTTGCTTGGTCCATTCAAACCTTTTGGCCTGAAGCACCGCGGTCATAAGAGTAACAATGGTGCTAAAATCTCTCACAAACCTCCTATAGAAAGAGGCTAGGCCATGAAAGCCCCTAACTTGTTGAATTGAAGCAGGAACAAGCCAATCTGATGTATGTCCCGAGGGTCCAAGGTAAGACTCAATTGAAGAGTGAAAGCTTACAAACCAAGGGAGAATACAATCATGAGAAAACCAAGGAAAGTGGCACATAATATGTTGGTTGTGAGGCAACAAACATGTGAGGGAGGAATGGAACTTAGAATCAAGGGATTCTAAGTGAAAATCAAAAGGGATTTTGATGTAATTTGATGTATATCACAAGGGATGAATGGAACCAAGTTACAAGCTACCAAAATTATGAAGCATCCAAGCGAAAATCACACGGAATAGGTGTGGCACGATCGTGCCTTTAGGCACGGGTAGGCCGTGTCACTTTTCTGGCTCGTGGCACCATGTTTCTCACTTTTATACGGTTGAGTATGGTTTGGGGTTGGTGATGGAAGCTAGACTATTAGAGGTAGTCTAAGCCTTAAATAAGCATGGGGATGGATATGAGAGTGGCTTGTAAATGAGAGAAAGTGGGAGAGAAGCAAGTTAAGATTTACTAACTCAAAATTAAAACTAGCAAACTCACTTTAACTCTCTTTGAATCCTTGAGTATAAACACCAAATGAGATAGAACTAAACTTGAAGAATGGATACAGAAACACCACCAAACTCAAGTTTAGGGCCCTTAAACTATGATTAAGATACAGATATCACCACTTAATCAAGTTTAAGACTTCACTTGATCACCATCTTAATCGGCCTAATTAAGGATAAGCAAGTTAAGTGTTTAAGAGAAACTCAAGACACAATGTCTCTTTTCTTAATTCAATACTCAAGCATATTTTACAAAATGAACATCCAAGGCATTTAAATAGCCTTGAGTTACATGAAATGAACTTTCCCTCTAAGCTAGGAAAGTCATTAAGCTAATCCTAGGCTAAATAGTACACGGTTTTAAAAAACATACATAAGCTGAAAGTTTAAGCTACAAAACACAAGATTTCCTACTTAAACTCTTTCCTAAGCATTAAGAAACCTTGTTGACTCAATTTCCCTTCAAGGGAGGTAAGGTATACATGGTTGCCACCTCAAAAGGTTGATGAATGCATGGCTGCCATGTAGAGTGAGTGTGGCTGGTTCATAACTTGCCAAGTGTCGCCTTCTTCATGCTTCCACGTGTCTCACTCCCATATGGCTGAGTGGCAGCTTACCAAGAAGCTCAAGGTGACCAAGTAGGCAAGCACACACCTCAAGCAAACCCATCTAGGAGGGAAATCCACCTAGCTAAGTAACCGGGTGTCTAGGTGCCTGTTTCTGCCGTGAATTGTGCTTCATGGTTGACACCTCAAATGCTGAGTAATCTGGGATTTCCTTACATGAAAGGAAACCTCAAGATGTCTAGTTTACCCTACTTTTTGAATCATAGCATTTGGACGTCATTTACCCCTTGAATCAGCCTGATATCCCAAACTGTGCAGATTGGACTCCAAAACAGCACAGGTTTACTAATTAGCTTAATTCACCAACCAATTGAACTCCAAATCTGGTAATTCCAATTGGACATGAAATCTAAGATCTTAAGCATTTCAAGGATACAAAAATTGGACACTTAAACCTCATGGAAGATTAAGAAATGTAGTCACCAAAACCATGCTTATTCTGATCCTACTGGGCAGTTTTGACTCCTTGGGTTTAATTGCTGATTTGAATGACCAAATGAAGTCCAAATTGGATGAAACTTGATTTGTTGGAAAGCTAACATCTTGAGCTTCAGATCCATCAAAAACCAGTAGACTTAAACCTTTAGTATGTTTGAGTAATTAAGCACACAAAAACAGATTAGCTACTGGAATTAACCCTTGCCCTGCAGCTTCAATGTTTAAACAAAACATGGATGATTTATTCATCCTTAAATCACCAAAATGAATTTACCTAGCTTGATTTGATTCTTTAAATCAAGGGTGATGCATATTCCCATATGCATCATTTTTATTTTTATTTGGATTTATTTGAGTTTGATTTGGTTCACTTACCACCCACATATACATCAAAGGGGCATGGAGGGATATGCATCATTCTCCCCTTGTTAAAAAGATTTGTCCTCAAATCAGTTTAGGTAATTACCTCCTCTTCTGGATTCATTGTATGGTTGAAATAGAATCAACCATTCAAATAACATGCCTTTGATTTTGGAGGCTCTCTTCTCTTCATGTCCCTTGTTGGTTTGAATGATGGACATAGAGGACTCTTTGATTTTTCTTTGAACCACTTCCTTAAGTACTCTTACTTCAGAATTAGGAGCATTGAGTAAAGGTTCTGAAATGGGTTGATAGAAATTGGATTTGAGTGTTTTGGGTGAGGGTGGAGTGGGGAAAAATTTTGGTGGTTCACCAAAAGAAATGAAAAATAGGCCATGATGTTCCTTGCCTTTTGGTGGATGGGGGATGTCTAAGGTGAGCACTTCACCTTCATTTGCTTCTGCCACTGTCTCCTCTAGAGTTTCTTCGAGTTCATGCTCATTAGTTTGATAACCACATGAAACTCTCTCCAAAAGAGGCTTTTCTCCTTCTTTAGCTCTTTTCTCATTTTCTTCTTGGTCTTGTTCTTGAAATTTTATCAAAGAAGTGATGGAGTCCTACCTAGCCAAGACCTTGATCAAAATGTAACAAGTCCAAATCGTCCAAGAACAAGGTCCCAAACCAAGAAGATGGCTCACCTTTGGCAAGAAGTTGAAACTAGCACAAACAGGATAACCGGCCAGCATAAGCCCGGTTTTGTGCATCTGATTTCTTAAGCTACATTGTGGCTTAAGGCCAATATTTTTGCATTTTTGGAATCCTCAGGTTGTTAGCTTTCAAGTCCAAGCATTGATTTCAAATCATGCCACAAGGGGATGGAGGATCAAAGGCATTTCCCTAACCGGCTAGATTTGGTCCAATTCTGCACAGTTGAAAGTTTATATGTGATTACCCTACTTAAACCTTGTTTAACCTTAATTTCTTGATTGGGGGGGTTTCTACACACCTTGAACTTCCCCCCCACGGTTAAAATCCAGATCATACCCACTTTTGCTTTGGTTAAACTTGGTCTGAAAATCGAGTACAAAACTGCCCTTGAACCCGGTTTGGTGTCACGGTTTTATTTTACCTCCACCGGTGGGTTTCCTCCTCTTCAACTAAGTTGGCACGTCTTCCAAGGCTGGGAACACACCCCAAGGCGACAATCATCAGCTGCAACCTTGAAAAGAACGGCCAATGAGAAGGGAGAGACAAGGGAAGATGTTCCTTGCTTGCCATTGGCTAGCTGTAAAGGGGAAACCACTTTTCGGCTGAGCACATGGTCCTTTTACTGCCTTTGAAGCTGATTGAGTTTAAGGACAAGTTAATTATGTTATAATATTCATTTGTCTTGCTTTCTTTGATGGTTTAAGTGTATTTTGATTAGCCTTAAGCATGCTTGTAACCGATTAGCTCTAACCGTGGCAATTAGAGCTAATTAACACCTTTCCTCCCTATGAGGGTAAAGTGAGGTGCTTGCTAGCTTGCTTGCTGATTAGGAAATGTTGTGAGGCAAGTAACAAAAGGCAAGTCACGGCCATATGGAAAACACTTCAGTTTTTGTTGAATGAAAACCATAGAGAGCATTTGAGGCTTTCTCTCCAAAACTCTTGCTTGCTTATCTTAGTTTAGGCCAAACTAAGTGGTGTTCAATGAGTCTTAACCTTGATTAAGTGGTGATTCTGTATCTTAATCAAGATTAAGGGCCCTAAACTCAAAGGTTGGTGGTGATTTTTGTATCCAATCCAAGGGTTTAGTCTTATCTTATCCCAGTTCATCCCACACGGTTCATTAGTGAAGTTGCTTGTTTGATTGTTCAAGGTAATCACTTCCACTAATCGTGTTCATCATTTCCCCTCATTACTCCACTCTTTCTACTATCATTCACATCCATTTCCGCCATGTCCACTTCACCAAAAAACTAGAAAACCAGCTAGAGTTGAAAAGCTCTCAAACCGGGTAAAACTAGGCAATTCTAGTTTTTGGGGTAGCAATATAGCACGGTGTACCCGTGCCTCCTAGCACGGCCGTGCCACTTCAGTCCGTGAGCATTCTTGAGTTTTGGTCTTCTTTGGCGTGAGGTTGGTGTGTGTATTCATACCCATTGACCTTTACATCAAGAAGCCTTTTGTGCTTCCTCATTCTCTTCCTTCATGGTGGCTTCCCATTCGGCCAAGGTGACTATTGCTTTGTTGGGGCAGACCGAGGGTATGTGACCAAGACCTTGACATTTAGAGCACCTTTTGTTTGGAGGGACTAGGCTTTCCCCGAACATCAACTCATGTTGTCTCATGAGTGCATCAAATCTTTCTTCTAAGCTCATGTTGAAACTCATGGTAGAACCGAATGTGTTTGGGGCTGATTTGTGGATGTGTTTTGGGGAGTGTGTTTGGATTGAGTTTGGGAGCATGGGGTTCAGGCAAGGATCTGAACTTGCTCTGACACCAAATATGATGTATGTCCCGAGGGTCCAAGCAAAGACTCAATTGAAGAGTGAAAGCTTACAAACCAAGGGAGAATACAATCA
The DNA here is from genome assembly GCA_029747015.1 of Carnegiea gigantea. Classification (NCBI taxonomy): domain Eukaryota; kingdom Viridiplantae; phylum Streptophyta; class Magnoliopsida; order Caryophyllales; family Cactaceae; genus Carnegiea; species Carnegiea gigantea. Next base: position 143,144 of record JAKOGI010002076.1, read on the forward strand.
TGAGAAAACCAAGGAAAGTGGCACATAATATGTTGGTTGTGAGGCAACAAACATGTGAGGGAGGAATGGAACTTAGAATCAAGGGATTCTAAGTGAAAGTCAAATGGGAGTTTGATGTAATTTGATGTATATCACAAGGGATGAATGGAACCAAGTTACAAGCTACCAAGATTATGAAGCAACCTGATGGAGGACCATCCACGATTAATCATCTAGTCCATGAGGTCCCAAATGATCCCAGAAAATCAGTCCAATCTTTGATCCAAAGTCATTTGGCAAGGCAAGATCATTTTGCTTTACCTGGGATATCATCCGATGTTAAGCCCGGTTTTGTTTACTTAATTATGGAGGCTTATTAAAAGTCCAATTTTTTTTGCTGCCCTTCAAGAGCTAGATTTCAGCTTTCAATTCCAAGTGGTTTCAAGTTAATTGGAGTTCATTTGGTCTACGAAATTCAAGCATCTTCACGGGCTATCCAGATTTTGTCCTGCAGTGATATACCTTCAATGTTTTGCTGATCACGGGAGGTACTGAAGTCCAAATGAGATGATTCAAATTGGAGATTAAACTAGTCTTCAGCAGCTTTGTAACAAGGTAAAAATCGCCCTGATTCACGACAAGCAGCTGAGTGTCGCTGTACGAATGGACCTTTATTTTGGTCCAATCATATCCCTCGCTTAGCCGGCTGGTTTTACCTAGCAAAGAGGGTTTGCTTAGCCTCAAAACAACATCTTGGGTCCAGTCATAAGCCTACACACGTACTCCATGGTGGTCCAATGAATGTGAAGCATGTGAACCAATGGGAGAAGAACACAAGGCAAAATTGGATTTGACCACTTCAAGGACACATGTTAACTTCAGATTTTTCCCTTCTCCCTATGGTGAGCTCTGAAATGGACTTCCTTCAGCAAAAGGAAAGTTTGTATTCTTGATTAATTAGCTAGCAAAGTTAGTATTCAGTTGTTTGTCAAGGTATTACACCGGTTATTTAGGATTATATTAGAACCGGATGTAAGCTATTTTGCTTAGCATAGAAGGTTACCCTCCTAGGGAGGAAACCTCTTATGACCGGCCATCCTTGCCTATTTAATGGCCTTGTAGCCTTCTTTTTGAAAACACTCAACTTTGAATACAAAAACTTGTGTTAAGCTTAAGACTTGAAGTCTTAATCTTTCATCCCTTCCTTGCTTATCCTTAAGTTGGTCACTTAAGGTGGTGATCTTGGAAATCTTAATCTTTGATTAGGTGGATTCCTAGTCAAAGTTAAGGACCCTAAGCTAAGGATTATGTGGATTCCGAATCAGTTAACTTAATTCCATCACAAACAAACCTAAACACTTAATCTAAACTTGAGAAACACACATCCCTTCTCTTGTTTTCATAAGTGTTCTTCACCTAATTCTTGTGATTCTCTAAGGATTACATCATTTTTGGTATCAGAGCCAGGTTTAGATCCTTGCCTGGACCACACGTTACCCCAGCCTATACTCTCAACCAAAGCTAAATACAAAGCAAGTCATCAAACACATCCCTCATTCCAAAACACTCAAACCGGCTCTTCCTTTTTTCCACGGACAGCAAGTTGGCACGGGTACCCCGTGTCCACAAGCACGACCGTGCCACTTTGCTACGTGAAGAATCCTTGCCTTTTCATTCTAAACTCAATCCACACTTCAAGCCTTTCCTTCCCTCGATCACAAAATGAGTACTAGTATGTCAATGGATGAGAAACTTGAAGCTATTACCAATCAAATGCAAGAATTGGTCTACAGTAATCAAGAACTCAGGGCTCAAAATGAATATATGAAGAAGCAACTTGGTGATAGTGTGAAGCAAAAACAGAAGATGCAAGGATCAGGAGGTATCAGAATAGAGGAGCCTAGTGAACGACCAAGAAGAATGAGCGGTGAGAATGAGGAAGATATTAATCGAGCTTTGTTTGAGTTAGAAGAAGAAGAAGTACCATTTGTGAGGGCTATTAGGGGTCCTAAACCTACTTCTAACTTAGGAGATTTTAAAGTTGAGATTCGTGAGTTTGAAGGAAAGTTAGACCCTGATGAGTTCATAGAATGGTTACAGACTGTAGAGAGAGTCTTTGAGTTCAAGGAAATACCTGAGGATAAAAAAGTGAAGCTAGTTGCTCTTAGATTGAGAAAGTACGCCTCCTTATGGTGGACGAATCTCAATGCCAAGAGAACTAGGGAGAGAAAGAGTAAAATTAGTACTTGAGATAAAATGAAAGCCAAGATGAAAGCACGTTTCCTGCCTTCCACATACGTTCAAGATCAGTACATACTCTTTCACCATTTACAACAAGGCAAAATGAATGTTGAAGAATACACACGTGAGTTCGAAAGACTCATGATTAAATGCGACATTCATGAGCCTGAGGAGCAAACTATTGTTCGTTATCTAGGAGGGCTTGATCCTAGAATAGCCAACATAGTTGATTTGCAAGCTTATACCTCATTCGATGAAGTTTGTATTCTGGCACATAAAGTGGAGCAGCAGAGAAAATCTAGAACCTATGTGTGTGATTTTTCCAAGCCATATTCTTCAACACCAAGCTATAGGCAACCCTCTAACAAGGGGAGCTACACGCCTCAACCCATTAAACCCACGCCACCTTCCC